>WEZZ01007511.1:0-19357 GCA_013400585.1 Chloropsis cyanopogon | reverse complement strand
GGGGCCGGGCCGGGAGCGCGAGCGGCGGCGGCTCCGTCCCTCAGCGCCCGCGGGGCTGGCACCGCCGCACCGGCCACTCCTAAAGGCTAAAACCGGCCTTCTGTGCCTCCTGCGGGCTCCCCGGGGCAGCGTCACAGCTCCGGGCCAGCAGCGGGAGTCGGTGATCGCCACGGGTCCCTTCCCGCTCTGAATATTCTGTGGTTCTTTGGTTCTTTTTCCTTCCTTTGGCACGTCTGCGTTTACGCGGCCGCGGTATGAGAGCGGTAGAACCCCCGGCTATGTACGTGCTTTGTATAGCGACCGGGAGGACTTCCAGCCTGGATTTAAAACCTGAAAGAACGGGAAAGGATGCCTTGTGGCAGGACAGAAGTTTGGCAGACACGGGAAACTCGGACTTCAGGAATACCTGAAGTGGTGCTTAAAGTTTTGTTAGTGTGTATTCCAAGATCAAAGTCTCATTTTAACAACATCATTCAAGAATTTCGGAGCTGGAAGCGAAAGTACAGTATTGAGCTGAAAGCACAGGAGGAATTTAGGCTCCCCAGGTTGGAATTTGCTCCAGAGGCTCAGGCCAACAACCTTAACTCTGGTGCAAAATGTTTTATCTTTTGGACCACGCAGTGACAAAAGTAAAAAAAAATTGCTCATTGCAGGAGATGGAACAACATTGGGTGGGTGTTTTTCAGTGAAAAGCTGGAGCTCAAAACCAAGTGGTGATAAGTTCTGATATTTCCTAATTTAGCAGAGTTACTAGTTTTTTTGCTGATCATTAGATGGTATTATTTGGGATGGAAATTTGAAGTATGTTGCTGTGTTAGCTACTCAGTAAACAAAACAAGGGATGCAGCTGCTTCATCACTGTACAAATGTAACAGTTTGTTTACTGAAGGAATAGCTTTGTGTGCATTTTCTTCAACAATAAAAACAAGCCATAACCATGGTGGAAGTTTGCAAGTGCAAGCCTTTCGTGTTTGGGTGAGCAATACATGTAATCGTATCAAAACAGCCCTTTTATCTGTGTGATTTTCATGCTTCTGGGCATGTTATTGTGGCTTCCTTTCTTGTCCCTTATCAACTACTTTCAGCTTTTCCTCCTATTTCCCATTTATCCACTTTGTTTTCCAAGGAAAGCATTTAAACAGCTGCACCTATAATGCTTGTACCTTCCCTTGCCACCGCAATATTCTCCCTCGAGCCCTTCACTGTTTATGATAACTTACAGAGGCATGGTGACACCTCAAACAATTGTAGTTGCCTTTGTTTTGACACTTATATTTATAAACAAACTGCTGTGTCTGTTGATGGTCGTTTCTTTTTATTGTTAGTAGACCCTTGTTTTAATGACAGGCCAAACACTGTGTTCCTCCTGACTACCATGGCTTTTCTTGGCAGAGCCAAAGAGTGACACATCAGTGGATTTTTATAATGTGGGCAATTGTCCACCAAGGAATTGACTGTCAGTTCACATAAAAATCAACAACCAAAAAAAATATGAACAGTAGTTGTGGAAACAATGGTGGTACAACTTGTAGCAACTGTTCCCTCTTGTGAAGAAGCATTCCTTCAGCCAAAAGAGTGGAAGCTTTGATTATTTTAATTGAAGCCTTAAGCTTGGAAGAGATGAAGAACCGATTCCTCTTCAACTCCCCGGGACCTTTGGTGGTACTTTTCATGTTTTAGATTCTACTTTATGAACAATTTGCAAAAGTACAGCAATACTGGAGGAATTTTGCACTTGCATGGGGGAAAAAAACAAAACTATTGTTGTTTCCATCTGCCCTCCTGCCTGGTTTAAAGGTGTGTTCTGGAGTGCCTTGGCAGAGCAGCAGTTGCTTGAATCTGTGCTAATCAAAGGTCACTCTAGGCTGAAGCACACAGCTATTGATGGCACCAAGGAAAAGAAGGTGTGGGGTCTGCAGGGACCCTGTGTGGTGCCTGAGCCAGCAGCCTGCACATGGACTTCTGGCTGGGGAATTCTTCCTCCCCAAACCAGAATCCCTGCCTGCCCCTCTTCCCTCAGGCTTCTGAGGGCGTTGCTGTGCCTCACCTTGTGCTACACTCTTCTGCCTGGAAAGGTTCACACGCCCCAGCACTGCAAATAAATGTTACCAGTTTGTGCAGCAGCTGTGGAAACAAAAGTATACAAGAGAGATGAAATGCTGATTAAAGAATAGCCGTGAGATGAAGACTGAAGTCAGTAGGCGTTCACAAATCTAAGTGCTCCAAAGGAAGCATCCACACAGAGAGCTGTGACAGAATTCTGGTTAATTCCCTTCTGTACACAACTGTTGGTATGATTAGAAATTGTTGGTATGATTAGAAATGCTTTTCTGACGTCTTTAATTCAGTGTGAAAATGTGGGGAAGAGAAGCATTTCCCTGCTCCAGCACTGCAGCTAGCCCATCAAACAAAAAGTGAAACCAGTTGTGAACTAGCTGAAAATGAAAACCAAAACATTCTGGCAAGGGAATTATTCAGAATTCAGAAAATCTCTATGTTAATGGGTGAGTTCTTAAACTCTGGTTGATGCTGCACTGCTCCATGAGCAGACAAAAATGAAACTCACAATGCTGCTGATGCAGAGTAAAGCTGTGGAGTTTTGTGGTGGGGTAGCAAAAGGAGGAATAACAGATGGGAGAAAGCAGGATTTTTCCACAGACCCACAAAAGATCTTTTCTTTCTGGTTCAGCCCCTTGGATGCTGCATTGCACACTGTCCCCCAAAGCTCAGAAAACAACAGGTTGTGTGACAGCACTTACTCTACATATAAATTAACATTAAAAATTAAGGGGAAAAAAATCCCATGATAATGGTGTGTCAAAAAGTTGTAAAAACTCTTCTGGAGCAGTGCTCTATCTCTTTTCTGTTGCAAATAAAGGTCAAGTATTGACATTTCATTTTAGTTTCTCCTGAGGTGACTGCTTTAATTATCATTCTTCACATCAGTGTAAGACTTCTCTTCATAGTGGTCACTCACTTTCCATCTTTCAACTTCTGGTTTCTGATTGTAAGAGATATTAGCAGTGATGTTGGGATGGGCATAATGTAACTCTTAAAAGACTCACAGAAGCAGTTAAATCCAGTTTGTGCTCCATACCTACAGGTACAAAAGAATGGTTCCTTAGGCAGAAATCATAGAAATCTTGTAAGAAAAATGTTTTGTAGGGACCTGTGGGTCTCTCACATTTAGGAAAGGATGTTATCTGATCAGGAACAATTCTTGAGATAAGAGAAACATGGTGTGGCATTTTCATGTTATTCATTTAGTTGTGCACTTATGGGTTAAATGAACAGCATGAACAGAAATTCTCAGTGTGCCTACCACATGCTCAGAAGATGTTGCAGAGACAATTTGTCAAAAACTCTGTTTTTAGGCCTAAAAGAGTATCTTGCCTCCCCTCTGAAAAGGGAGCAATTCAAAATAGTTTTCCTGTCTAGTTCGTTCCTAGCTGAACTGTCCTCAGATAAACCATGTGGTGTCCATGTGAAAAGCATCCGTCTCGTAGGACTTGGACAGAGTTCAGCAAATTGATTTGACAACCATATGGTCCTCTTCATCCACATGAACCTTGAAGAAGTTTGACTTCCTTCCAGCCTTAAGAGTAGAGTGAGGGAAGAAGGAAAACTGTTCTTAAAACTTGTCAATGTTGTTCCTAAATGTGCTAGATGAGGACATTGTTCAAAAAAACAGCAAGAAATTCTGTAGGTTTGTGAACTACTGCAATTTCCTCGGCTTTTCTCTGCAGACAGAGTGTTTGTCATTGCACTGTAGGGATTTGAGGGAGCCTGTTGTTCGCAAGCCCCATCCATCGCAGGTCGTGGCCATTTTCTCTTCAGCAGGGTTTGTAAACACGAGCGTTGCTATGGGCGCAGCAGAACGGAAGCAGCTCCTTTTCCTAGGGCTGAGCATCCTACACCCCTCCAGCCCTGATCTCCCTCAACCCTCAATTACATCCCTCGTGTGCTGGAGTGCCTGGTTTATGTTGGATATGCTGGGCTAGTCAGGAGCTTAATTAGCTAATAGCAAGCAGGAGGAATAATAACTGAGTTGCACTTCCTTTTCCCACAGTGGCCATTTCCTTGGCATTTCTTCCTCCTCTTCCTAAAATTTTGTAGGGATTAGTGTCTCTTTGAAAGCCCTTTTTCCTCATTCAGGGTTTACTGAAATTGGCTGAAAGAATCAAGGGGAGCCAACAGGCAGAGGCAGAGCCAGACAACAGGATCATGTGAAACCAGTGTCATTAAGAAACCATGAGAAGTTTCAGAACTTCAAAACAGGGTAGTCTGAAAGGAGAAGAGTTGCCACTACACATTTGGAATGGAAAGAAGAAAAAAAAAAAAAAAGGTGTGATCAGAAACAATAGGAAAATATTATTTAAGAATAAACCACAGATTTTGAAACAAACATGCTAAGATGATTTGAACAGAAACGCAGATCCATTTCAGATCTTGTATCGATGGTTTTGTCTGAGCTTTATAAAAATAGCTCCTGAGAAAGGCTTAAATCTAAAAATATTTACAGGAAGACAGTTTGCAATTTTGTAAAGCTAGGGTTTTTCTCTTTCATGTGACTAAAGATTTTCTTTCTTCAGTCTAAAGAGGGATTTCATACAGTAGCATGCAGACTAGTAGGATTTTGGAACCTTTAGTTATGTGCATTCACTCCAATCTCTCCTTTTTTACTTTGTCCAGAAGTTTTTCTCAACTATCTATTTTATTGCCAGTTACCTGCAAAAATAATTCCCATTGTCCAGAAAAATCATTATTTCTCTTTTGATGAAATGGTACAGTAAGGAAATGCCAGTTTACATGGATGATTTGTACAGAGTGAATTTTGATAACTGCTATTGCTGTTCCATTGTGTCTTTGTGACAAGTCACTTCAGAACATAATGCAGATTAACTGTGTGCCATGCTGTATTTTATGTAGCCCTGCAGCCTTTCTGAGAGATTACATTAAAATATGTTGGATAAATGTGAAGTAATTCCTACTAGGACTTTTGCAGCTGTAGTGTTATTTTGGCTGGAAGGTTCACAGTAGCAATAATGTTTGAGCAATAGCTGTGTCTGTGTAGCCAGAATGGTATTAGGCAGTAAGCAAGCCAGAACTTGTAAAGAGGGCAATATCTTTTATTAGATCTGAAAACAGGCTTGTATGCATCAAAGCTTGTCTGTTTTTACTAGACATATCAGTTGGTCTACTGAAACAATATTTAAGTAGGTCCTTTATCATCCAGAGGCAATCTGCTTTTTTTCAGCACACTAGTTCTTTACCATTTATTTTTTTTTTTTCTGTACCATTATTTTGGGAAGGTAAGTATAAATCAGAATCTAAATATGTGGAAATAATATCAATGGACAAAAGCTAAAGTTTATGCTGTAAACAGAGCATTATTTCTGTGGTTTGACTTTTTTGAGTATCAAGCAAAACGTTCTTTTGAAGTTCAATTGACTTGTCACTACTTCTGTAGTTTGCACTGCTCTCAGTTACAAATTGAGACCAAATGGACAAATCTGATATCTACAAGTTAATTTTCTTTTTGAAATCTAAACTACTATAGTTCTGAGTTCTTTTGCTTTTAAACTTATTGCTGGTTATTTCCTGAGTTAAAATGAGAATCAAATTTCATATCATAACATCCCTTTAATTATCTGCTTTTTTCTTGTGTTTGTACTTTTAGATGTACATGTAGTAAGACATGGTTAGACGTACTTCTGTTTTTTTTTAAATCTATTACTGAAAATTGTAACATCTTTAACAGAAATATAAAACAAAACAAAAATGGACAAAATAATGTATTTTAACTTCCCAGACAAAAGGTAATTATTCCTTTACTTTCTGAAATGACAGAAAAAAATCTAAAGTCACCCATGTTTTGTGCTCTTTTTTTTTCCTCTGAATAAGATGGACCAAATGGCCAGCAGTTCTTAAGGATTTTAATTTGTGACTACACATCATCACAAAAGACTAATTCCTTATTCTTCTCAGGTGGAGAATCCAACTGAAGTCCACAGATTAATGCCTCTAAAAGTATTAATTTCACCAAGTTTGAAGTTTTCCTTGAACCTTAATTCGAGGAATGTTATGAGTATCAAAACCACACGGCTGAAAGACTGTGGCTGACTGCACAGCTCCAGCCTCTACTTAGTGCCTAAATCTGTGCCTAAATTAGTGCCTAAATAACTCTGTTTCAAAGGAGAGTGATGCTCCTAACATGGTAAATAATACTCTTTTCAGCTGTGTCCATCTCGCTGGGTTGTAACCACCTACAAATGGGGCACCTTGTCAGAGGTGGCTCCCTGGCACCTCTGGGCAGACCATGGGGAAAGGCAGCACTCCCTGAGCACAGCTTGCCCCACTCCACCTCTGCCCTCCACAGCTGCTTTCCTTTCTCCAGTAGCTGCAGAGAAAAAGTGAATGGCTAGGTAACTTTCAGCCTGGCACAGTTATGAAATGAAATTTGGGTTCTCAACAAGTGGGGTGTCTGCCCAGAAGTGAGTTTTGCAGCTGCAAGCAAGATGAGCAATGGCCCACTTAGCCAGGAAGAACCCTGGGTTTGTGGGGCCAGGTTTTGGTACCGAGGGGCTACAGCCCCATGGGAAGGTGCACTGGAGCAGGCTCCTGGCAGGAGCTGTGACCCCATGGAGAGAGGAGTCCATGCTGGAGCAGGTTTGCTGGCAGGACTTGTGGCCCCATGGAGGACCCATGTTGGAGCAGATTGTTCCCAAAGGACTGCACCCCAAGGGAGGGTCTCACACTGGAGCAATTAATGAAGAACTGCAGCCCATATTGGAGCAGGGAAGAGTTTGAGAAGTCCTCCCTCTGAGGAGGGAGAGCAAATGTGCAGTGAACTGACTGCAGTCCCCATTTCCCATCCCTCTGCACTGCTTAGAGGAGGAAGNGGCACCAGGCAGGGTCAGCCCACCTCAGTTTCCCTCATAGCACACAGACAGCAAGTGGATCCCAAACTGCCTGGGCCACAGGAAGAGAAATGTGCTGCCCATGGCATCAGAGTGCTCAGGGAGCAGACAGACTGACTGCTGCCTGTAGTGGGCTTCACGACAACCATTTATCTGTTTTACCAGATGTAGATGAGGTGCCACAGCAGCCAATGAGAGAGAAAGATGGCGTGAGAAAAGACATGTGATAATGAGAGTCTGACCACAAAGAATTCTTTCCAGGAATGGTTTCTTTAACTTACCCTAAACAATGGGCTACACTGTCCAGTATTACCTACATAGTTCTTGAAAACCCTCATTCTAATAGCAAACAGCTGTTTGGTTGAACCACATTTATTTGTTTAGTGTTTGTGGACATTTGTGTGATTCCAGCTTTGGTCAGCTGTTCTTCTGGCTGATCTTCTGAGTGTCTGTCCTGCACATGAAGATCCTCACTGCTCGACTTCACTATTGTTCATTTCTCTCCTGGAAAGGCTTAATTCATTTTATCAGGGAGTAGAAATTGCAAGGCAACCATTGCTTCATGTGTAGATTGAAAATTTTGCGTCCAAATTTTCTTGGGAGCCACACATAAATTTATTCTTCAAAGAATTGCTTTAAAAAATTTTCACATGGACTCTGGAAATGCAAGGCTTATCCCACTGCAAACATTTTTCAGGTGTAGAATCTTGGAGTTGCCCTAAGAATGCTGAATTTAGATGCTGATGGTGCTTGCAAGAACAAATAATTTAGATGCTGATGGTGCTTGCAAGAACAAATAAATTACAGATTGGTTCCATCTCATACATGTGAAGAATTCATCAAAATCATACCTGGGTTTTTTTGCAATTTCTACATGTGGCTGATCAGTTTTTGCATACCTTTAATGGTGTGTAAAGGTCATCCTTCAAAGTTATACAAATGCCCTCAATGATAAAATTTAGTATCAAGTATTTTAAGTCATGTCAGTATATCTTACTACCTGGGATAAGTACCTGATTAATTCAAAACCCTCTGGAAAAGAGTTTTCTCAATCTCTATTTCTTTAGTTTCCTGAAGGAATATTGTTTCCTAACTATTTAATCTCATAGTGAAAGACCAAAAAGGGAGAAGAGAAATTGAAGATTGCTTTTGTGACACTACTGAAGTTAACTTGGAGCACATTTACAGATTTCACGTTGTCTTCACATCATAGAGACAGCAACAGAAGCAGAAAAGCAAGAAGAAAGTCACTGTTGCCTTCCTCATTTCCCTTTCTTGTGTTCATGAAAGACCATTTAAATTTCTGATTAATAATATTTACACTCATATTGGCTGGATACAGAAATGTGAAGTAAGAAAAAGTTGCTGGTTTTCAATGAATATTGCTTGGAATATCTCCAATTTCATACACCAGGACATGACACACTGAATTTTGAATGTGCTAGAAAGCTCTGTTATTCTTGCTAAATTCCTAATTTCTTTATCCGATGAAAGAAAAATACAAGCTAAAAGTTGTAGCTTATATAAAATCTGAAGCTTAATAAATATTACAATTACCTACATAACAGTTTCCCACATAGCTGTAATACACCAGCATATTTTCCTCTCTTCTGACACATCTCTTAAGGAAGCTTCTCTCACTAAAACCTACTGGGGAGTAAAGGGAAAAAAATTACTTCCCATTAAGTGCATTACTCACCTGCTATGAATGCAAAATTTTAAAGCCAACTCTCTTGTACACACAAAAAAAGAGTGTTTTTGTCACCTAAGTAAACACCACATATTCACTTAGGAAACAACTGCATATTAGTGTGGAAATACAATTTAAAACACATAGCAAACAAAACTGTATAATCAGCCTTGCAGCTTGTCACAAAGCACTCATTGCCTGATCAGCTCACCCAAGATGTGGAAAATTTCAAAGACAGGAAGCAACTTCTGCTCCCAGATTCTCACTGCACTAATTAGCTTTGACTTGCTATTCCTTCCATGTATGCAGAGAACTTCATCTTCATAGAGATCCCTAGCACTGCAAGATGAACTAATCTGTAAATTCTGTTCTTTTGTACAGCAGAAATGGGATATGTATTCAACACAGGCAAAGTACAGTTAAAAAATCTATCCTATGGTAATCAAAATATGAGCTATCAGTGTCAATTTTATTAAAAGTATTAAGTAATTATATAGAAGTGTTTATGCAGTGGTACAACTACACAGCTGTTTGCATAGGAATAAATGTGAAAAAACCCACAATAGTCTTCAGTCCCTCCCTGTCACACATGTGTATGCAGTGCATTATTAAATGATGGACATATTGTGCATGCTTAATTAAAAACTAAGAAATAACAGTAAAGTATGGTATGGCTTTTCTAGCACATTAACAAGGCATAGATATATTGATTGTGGAACATCAGATAAAGGTAGTGTGGGTTATTTTGCTGCAGCTATGAGGCTTGTAGGGAGAGGAAATAATTTTCTAACATTCCAACTGTCATAGTTGAAGAATTCAGACAAGATCTCAGACACACAAAGGCATTGTTCTGAAATAAAAGCAACAGATTTCAAAGATCTGGGGGTTGGACTGGATGATCTTTAAAGGTCCCTTCCAACACAAACTATTCCATGATTCTTTGAGTCTGTAAGATAAAGATGAATGGAGGGTGATGGCTCAGGGCTTAGATGGGTATATACCAATTTGATTACTTGGGTTGGTTATGGTGCTTAATAGTGCAGGTGATGGGTCCCTGTGAGGAATGGGGCTCCTCATTGCAGGAGAGAGGAGGATGCATGAGATATGGAGAAATTTCAGGCTTTCTCCCTCCTGGGGAAAAAAAATAGAGAGCCTTGTACTCAATAAACTGTACAGCATGGAGAGGTTAGCAGGAGAGTTTATAAAATGTCAAAAATGTATCTCTGAAAATCCTCCTATTCCTGGGATTGTGCAAAGTTATAAATGAACCCATAGTTACCAGGCTCATTCTCAGGAGGTTTCCCCTGAGGGTCCAGACTGAAGGATTAGGATGAAATGACCCTTTTGAGAAACAACCACTGACTGCCAAGCAGGTGGTTCTTCCCCTATGGGCATTTTGTGTGAATTCTTCCTGAGTCACAATGGTTATGTACTTGACTTTCTCACAATCATGCACTGGAGGAAACATATCACATTCCTGGACACGCAGGGATAGGATCTAAGATAGTTCTGCTGTAGTTGGTATTTCCTCTGCAGTGGTGATGGGCAGGAGTTGCTGAGTTTCACACTGTTTGGCTGGGTGCAGTCTGGATGTGACTGGTTTACATTAGACTGTGAGTTCTCTTCTGCTCACACACTTGGTGGGACTGAAGAGTGCTTTGAAGGCAAGGATGGGCAGCTCTGTCCATCTTACCAAGTAAAAGCTTCACCTCTGAGGAATGTTACAAATTAATGATTTTCTGCATAGATTAGAAGGCAAGGTATGCAACAGTCAGAAGTGTGTCACCAACTGGAACTCCTCACACTGAGTGTCTGTTTAAAATAAAACTTATTACTTTAAAGAGCTATTTCTGCATGAGAGTGAAAGTAAAACAAAGGAGTTTGCTTAAAACCACCACCTTCACTCCTGCTCTAATTTTGTCAGTGGTAAAACTTATGAGAACGTTATGTAACATCCAAAAGGTTCACCTTCCCAATAAGAAATGAGACAATGCAGGAGAAAAGCTCATAATAAGTAACTAATGCCGAGGGTAAATATCTCTAATGCAACCAGCAAGAAGGTTTGCTTCATTTTTCTTTATCCTGGAAAATTTATTCCAAGGTCATAAAAGGAAATGCACCAGGTTTTGCCTTTTTATTAACAAAAGCATTTAAAAAGCATAATATGATGGACTTGCAGATGACAAAATTGCCTTTCTTAAAATGTAGAAGCTCAAAATGTTGGGTACCAGGGAGGAACTGAAGAACAAACAAACAAAACCACCACAGCATGCCTCTATATGCTGGAGCAGGACTCCGAGAATCTTGGTTTGAAAGTGGATGAACATTTGAAAGATCTAAGAGGTCTTAACAGACGGGAACTGGCTTGGGAAGGGGAATAGTATTATGAAAATATAAATGTTTGATATTTTATGCTGTGTTAGGAGTGCATTCCAGTTTGAACAAAATTTCAAATGGTCTTCAACAAATGTACAACAAACAGATCATGAAATCAAATTCAAATAAAAGTTATAATTTTTAAAAAAATCATTCTCTGGCTTCATCAATTGCCTCTAGGAAGGCTGTTGTATACATGAAGATGTTTCTCATCCTTAAAGGCCAGTTTAAAATATTAAGTTGGGAAGCGCTGGTAAATAAAGAAAAATTACTAGAAAAGAAAGGGTTAATTTCTTTCTTCTCTATTGACAAGGAGGATATGGTCCTCCTATATCAAGAACATTGTCTAAGACCTAGAAAATTGTGTTTCTGAGAGTCTGACTGCTAAGATCATTCAGTCCCCACAGCCTGTGGGAAGATTATTCAGCCACAAGTAGATTGTGTCACTGTTTTCATATCTTATCTGTGAGGAGCCAGCTCCACCCATGAGCATTTGCAAAAACTGGAATGTGCTACAGGGATGCCAGAGCGACTCTTGATCCTGCAATAGTTCTGCCACTGGGTTTTCCTGTCTGTGGTGTCAGGCTCAGGCTGTCCTAGAGAGTGGAGAGCTGGTGGCATAAGCAATATATCATGTGGATAATGTTGGTGCTATTAGTCCTCTTTTTATTATAACCCAAACCCCATATTATTAGCTGACATGATTCCTAATCTGTTCATCTAACATGATTTAAAGGGATGATAAAAATAGTGTCTTGCTTTACGGGCATTCATTTATGGAAATAAACTTTATCTAGTGCACAAAAATTAGGGTGGATAATTCCAGGCTTACATTTCATACATCCCAGTTCTTAAAATTGATGTCTTTTAAAATACAATATTAAGATGCTATGATTCTATAACATGTCATATTTGGTGGTTTTACTGAATCATTGCAGTAAATATTGATTTAGGCAACTAAGTCCCAAGATAAAATTAGGCACTGAGGAACAAACTCTGCCTACAAAAACAAAATCAGATGTACTTAAAAGTATAACAGTGTTTGTGTTAAAGGTATAGAATGGTAGTTTTCTGATGCTTTAATGAATATTTTTATTCTGTTTGGAGGCTGGACATTTCAGAGGTTTTTGTAGGAAGCATTGCACTGCAATGATGGCTGAGCTAAGTCCCTGGCTCTTCAGGAATTCACCTGCTTTGATCTGTCAGATGTGACTTCCTGGGTGCAATCTGGAGGACAAAGGTTTGGGTTCTGCATCAGGACCATGCTGCCTGTCAAATCTACCAGCCATGTCCAGGACATACCTGAGAACACCATTGACACAACACCAGAAGATTGTTATAAACTTGTTCTAGAGGGGTTACTTTTCATCCACTGACACATAAACGAGTGAATATTTTAAATTGTCATAGGTGAGCACTTAAACACATTATTGGCCTTGGCTGAATAGTTTTATTAGTGGCATTTTGTATATGTGTGTGAGAGAGTGTGCTCTCTGTTATGAGCAATAAATGATTTTTTTTAATTTTTTTTTTCTTATGATAAAGGTCTTTTCTTCAAGAATAACTATCTTTAGCATATGTTAGAAATGGAGTGACAAGTTAGGATAAGAACCAACAATTCTCAGTTTCTGTACATGGTGAAAAACTCCTAACAGGCATCTTTGCTTTTAGCCTACTTTTGTCTGCCTACAAAGAACTTTGCTTGTCAAGAATTGTAGGTACCTACTCTTCAAGTGGAAAGAATAGCTGGCCTCCAGACTCCCACAGGGAGAGCTGAGAATTAAAAAGATCTTTTAGAAAACCTAAGAATGGCTTTAGCCCCTTCAGCAGCTGAATAAGGTTTTATAATAGAAGTGCAAACGCACGTGCTGCGACTCTCAGTGAAAAGCTGTCATGATGCCACAGTATTTGCAATCTAAACCTCAGCTTCTCCAGGCATTCTCCTGCACTTTATAAGTGACTCTGATGTGCAAATAATTTCTGGCATAGCTCTTGATAATTCTTGGCAAATATTTGAAAATTATAACCTCCCGTTACAAACGTGAATTAAATGGGTGTGCTGGGAGCTTTCCCCTCAGTGCACAGTGTGCAGCAGAATGGGCAGGGGCTGTCTCAGTGAGCCACAGAATTGCTGGCAGTGAACATCACACGCTGCAGGCAGGTGTGCACCTGGCTGTCTCAGCGCAGTCGAGCTCTTGGTGTGCTCAGGTACTGCTGGAGGTGGGGACCTCTGTAAATGCACATGGCAACAGCTCCTGCCAGTGCCAAACCCCTCAGCATGAGCAGAAACACCTTCTGAGCTTCTTTGTTGCCCAGAAGAAATAATCACTACTCGGGACACGTAGGTTTGTACTTCCAAGGCAGCATCAGCCACTGGATGTGACTGCAGGTCATGGAGCTGTGAATCCCTCCCTGAGTGCTGTGAAAGCCACTACCTCAACACCACTTGTCTTTCCAAGGAGATCTCATCCCCCAATTCTTCCTGAATATTCTCCTCTTCCTCCAGTCCTGCTGGCTTCTCTTTGCACTTGCTCTTCTCTTCTCTGACCTTCAGTGACACAATTACCTCTCCCATACCACTCATCATAACTTTATCTCCCATTCTACCCCTTGCCCCTTGCCTTTCACCCTTCTGCCTCTACTCTTGGTGGTTCACTGGGAGATGTCTTTTCTCTCTTTGGGTTCCCTTTCTTCACTCCAGCTGCCCAGGACCTTTAGTTTCTGATGTTCTTCTGTCCCCCCTGTGCCAAGAGAGGGGCAGCACTGGAGTGGTGTGCCTGTTTGAGAGGACAAGGGACGGTTTGCTTTCAGAATGCTGTGTTTTCAGGACTGAGGCATTTAAAGCATGTGTATTGTATAGAGTCAGGAGTACATCTAACCCCTTTGCATGCTCCTACTGTTGGAACCCTGGATGCTGAGAATTTTAAATCAACACCTACCTTGTCTTCTGTCCTGACAGTTTGAACTGGGCAAAATTTCCATTTATCCACATTGTGTCATGCCATATGTTCTCTGCCTGGTTTATCTGCAGTCTCTCCCTGGGCATGTGCACATGCAGCAGAAGTTGAGGGAGCATAACCCAGTTTCCTTTTTTTACACCTACTGTTGGAACGAGGAGAAGCTGTGACCAGAGTGACAGCTCAGAGGATTCAGTCAATTCCCAGCTTCACAAGCCTTCCCACTCCCTCCCTGTTCCAGGAACTCTCCAGCTGGCTTTGTGTTTACTTCTGCCTTCCCTGTGACATTGTCTTATACTCTCAGTTCCTCTTTTGCATGCTGGAGAGAATGGTATCTGCAGTTCTCTTTTCTTCTCTTCTGATGGACTGGGCATGCCTGGGTTCCTTCAGAGCTCTTATCCTGCCAAGGAAATGAAAGATGATGCATTCTTTGCTTCCCCTTGTTCATGCCACAACAACAACAACAAAATCCATCCCAGCCTGGTTCCTCTGTGCAGTTCTCAGCTGACTTATTAGGAGGCCTGTGTTTGTCATTTGTGAGATTGACTGCACAAAAACTGTAGGTGTAAATTTAGTAAAAATATATCTGTAAACATTACAGCACTCAGCACCATGGTTTTTATAAAATGTAAAGTAAAGCTGGTTGTCCATATCGAGTTTTGGGTGGTAGCTAGTAGGGCTTTATTTCAAGGTTATGTTCCTTGATCCTTTTCCAGGTGAGACACTAAAGAAAAATATCCATGAAATTTCTGAAATTTCCTTTCTCTTCTGAGAGGGAGAGAAGAGGGATCTCAGACTGGTGTGGTGCCCTATTGTAACACTCTAACAGGATTTTTCAGAGCTAGATAAAAACATGATAAATTGGTGACAGCAAGGGTCAGTCAGTTGCAGGGGAGAAAAAAACCCACAAAGTTTGCCCTCCTGGCTACATTCATGGACTGGATGACATTCCTGCTGCATGACAAATGTGCAGGCATCATCTTCCCAAGCTGGAAGGAGATACAGCAAGAATGTGGGAGAAACCAGATGAAGCCAAGGCCATGATGGAAGGATTTAGGAAATTAATTCCTTCTTTAGGAAAGGAACTAGGCTAGTGATAGATATTCATAAGGGGAGTGGTGGTGAGGGAACCAAAGATGCAAAACACGTCAGGCGTGCTGAGAGGAGGCAGGACGGCAAGACATGGGATGCAGGCCCCCTAGAAGACTTGTGTAAGTTGGTCTCTAAAGGCTTCCATGACCTTTTACAAGCCTTTAACATAGACCCTGCTGAATCCTCATTGCTCAAGTCTCCATGCTCTTGGTTTTGTCCTCTTTCTGTCTTTTCTGGGCTGTCTTTGGTGCTTTGGTGTTAGAGGAGGAAAATAGCCCAGTTCATGGCTTCTGCCTTTCTTCTACTCCTCCACCAGTGCTGACAGTTTGTCCTGTCAATAGCCAGAGGTGCCATTTCTGGCACAATAATGGTGAACAACTGTAGTGGTGTGGCAAAAAAATGAGGTTTCTGGAGTCTTTGTTCCATGCGCTCTTGAGAGTCTCTACATGGCTTCCTGACCATCTGCCTGCATGAGCTTGGCAGAGCCCAGGTGAGTTGTGGGGTTAAAGACCACATAGAATAAAATAAAACACCCCAGGTCTGAAGAAGTAGAGCCTAAGGAGGGGTGTACAGCAGATGTAAAGAGTGCTGAAGAAGCTTCAGCTGCATTTGAGCCTATTCTACTTCCCCAGTATATAATGGATAAGTGGGAAGGCAGCTTACAGTGGATATGGAGACATCATTAAAGCAAGGCTTGCAAGTTCAGCTTGTGTACATCTCTAAACAAGGGAGGGCAGCAGCTTTTTTGGTAGCTGAGTTCAGCTGTCTCACACATCCTTGTCTCACCCCTCCTCCCACTCCTGCATCCTGGGAAAGACAGAGCTGTGCTCCTCCTGAGGAAGCCGGGAAAGGAGAGAGGTTCATCATTAGGCTTTCTAGATTCCTTATTGTCAGACCCTCCAGAATCTGCCTTGAGCAGCAGTCCCTCCTGAGCAGCCTTTTCCAGAATGTCTTGGGAAAGCTTGAGATATGGCAGCAAAGCTGTGGGCATGCATGGAAACACACCAGGTTGTGCCATCTGCACTAAAGGATCCTTCAGGATGAGTTTGGCAATTTCAGAATCATGGCTGCCCTTGACAAAGCAAGCCTGGAAAAGTTTTATCAGTTTTGTCTATGACTCCCCTGAGAGGTTCAGTTCCCTGTGGCAAGGCCAGTGTGTTGATCCCTGTGGCTCTGAAAGAGTCCAGCATGCATATGCAAGTGGCTCCTACTTTCAATCTGATGTAAATTCTGGAAAATGTCTACCCAAGAGATAGGCAACAGAAAATTAGGTTATAATGGACAGTTCCAGGCAAGCATAATGTAAATGTCTATACTACTTGACATATATCTACAAATAACATTTACATTGTAAGCTAACTGAATCCAAGTACCTACTGGAAAAAAGCTTGGAAACAGGCAGGAAGCCCCTGAGATCTGCACCAAGCTGGACTAGTGGAACAACAGAAGATTTTCTTAAGCTTATTGGCAATTGACCCTAAAATAAAAAGCTACAATCAATAGATTTTAACAGTTTACAGACCACAAGAGAAAAATAAGCAAAACTTTCATGGCTATGTGCTCAATTTCCTTGTTTACCACAAGGCTGTATCTTGAACAGTCACATTTCAGCTCTATTTTTAGGTGACATTCATGGAGAGGAACCACAAGATCCAGAGCTCCTATGAGCTGTGCGTTTCCCAGGGAGACCTCAGGGAGCAGCTGATGTCTTGTTTGCTCTTCCAAAGAGGGTGGCTCTGAGCTCCCTCTTTCCTGCCACAGCCTTCTGAGACAGGCAAAGGAGGGCATTTCTTCCTCACATCCCTTGGGATGTGCCAGGGGCATCCTCGTGGATGGACAGTGCTGCCAGCACTGACTCTGGGCTACATAATCCCAAAAACAACCTGCCAAGAGCTGCTGGATGGAGCAGAAATTGCATGTTGCAAACTAAGTCCAAAGTTTAATCATTCCTGAGGTAATGTACATGAGAAGGAAATGAAACTCCTCCCTAGAAGAGTGATATATTTGCTTATTGTCTGAGGAACTAAATACTGTGAAGAGGAAAACAGAGTCTGTAAAGTGTTTTAGCTGGTTTTTGTGCAGCTCAGATGGTAAGGCCTTGCTTTTACTGACTATAGACATAACGACAAGAAACCATCCCTTGGTGCAGAACTGAATTTAAAGTGGAAGAGTTGATAAGATTCTACCATAAAATTCAGTCATACTGAAAATGAAAGCAAAACCCATGAAGGATTTACATGAATCCTTAAAGGGACATTAGCTTCAAGAAAAATCCACTTCACTTTGTCGGCAAGCATTTCAGGAGCAGGAGGATTTAGTGCTGAGGAAGCACACAGTTTATTTAAACTTCCCCTTCAGCAGCTGGAGAGGGGTTTGAAACATCCCCACATCCCCTCAGGGGCTCCTGGATGAAGGTGATGGGTTTGGTTCAGGACCACAGGGGAGGTTCAACTCTCATCACCCTGTTAAAAGAAATAATCTGGGAATAGCTGCTGGGATGTTTACATTGCATAGCTAACACAAATAAATCAATTTAGCAAACATTGCTTTTCCCTTTCCCCCTAAATGTGCTCATGGATCCCGTGCAGCACTTACAGATGTAAGGCAGAGCAGCTGTTTCCCTCATAATTTCCCATTTTCAGTCACATTTGACAAAACCGTGGCTTTTCTCTCCTCTTGGAAAGACTAATGTCTGATGTCTACTCAAATTTACTGAGTTAATAAAACATCAGGTGGTGCCCTGTGTACATTTAGAAGTGTAAAAAGTGGCAAAATAGGTTTGTTTGGGCTGCTCTAGACTAAGAGCAATCATTCCCATGGCATCCACCTCTGAGCTGCCTAAAGGCAGCCAAAGGGCCTCTCTCTGAAAAGGCAACACATTTACCTTTGGGCAGGTGAATCTCTCACCTTTTAGCTTTTATTCCATTTTCTCCCTTCAAAGATACACCAAAGATGATGATTTGCTAATAAGATTAGATTATAATTTTAACCTGTTAAATTAAATTTGTACAAATACAATAGTTATAATTATAAAATAGGATTTAGTACCGTTATTAGCAATATGCAAAAGGAGCTGGAATAATTTCTAGTATGATCAGCAGCAGAGAACACATGTCTCAATGCTGAGTCTTTATAATGAAGATAAATAGCATTTAGATACTTTCATGGATGCTTCAGCCTAGTCAAGGCAATTTGTTGGGTTTTTTCTCTTTGAAATAATAAATTTCTGTTTGTACCTCTTACCTCTAAACTAAGTAAATATAATATGGATGTCCATGAAACATTGGGAATTATATAACAGTCAAAATTCAATGACTACAGATTTGCATTTGTTAAGTTCTTTTTGCCTTGAGGTTTATCATTTAATGTGAACTCCTGGTGATCCCAAAATAATTCACAGCTTTTTAGTGGCTTCAATAAGGCATCAAAGCAGACACATCCCAGTGAGCTGAAGAAAAACCACCTCACAGTAAAATAAAACAACCACTGTGCTACTAGAAAAATGCTATCAACTACAATTAAACTAAGTATTATGTATGTAGATGTAATTTTTGCAAAAATATGGGCAGCCCCTACCTATTTTCATGCTTATTTGTTTATAGCACTTTTATAACTGGTATAGACCCACAGATGTATTTTCCCTTTCCTGGTGGTGCTGTAGCCTGTCTGGTTTTGCACCTGACAAACTGAAAGCATCTACATTCTAACCTTGTCCAGAAAGAAGATTGTACCAATTTATCTCAATCTCTTCTGAACTGGAGTAGTTAAATTGATACGTCTGTGTGTGTGCAGCTGATGGTGTTGATCTACCCTTCTCTTCCAATTAATCTCTCTGGCAGTAGCAGCAAATCCTGCCTACCAACCAGTCCCTGAGTGTGCTTGGGAGGAGTTCAAAGACTGCAACTAGAAAAGGACCAGGCTGAAACCAGCAAAGCAGAAGTGAAACTGAAGTCCCAATGTGTTTTGCCTATTGCTTAGACCTCCTTTGCAGAGCGACGTCTCCCCGTGCCCCAGATTAGGAGGTTTGTCACCAGGGACTGTCTGAAGCCTGTTTGATAGACCACATTTTCTAATGCTGTTGAAATGCATTGCCCTTTACAGAGGTGCAGAGCAGAAATAATTATTTATCCTTATAGGACTCAAGCTTAATAACTCCCTTTAAATTCAGTCATTCTCACCTTTCTCCTCAGGATTTAATTTGACCAACATTTAAGCATACAGGTTCTGACACTCCGATCACTCTTCACCACCAGCACCTTGTCCCTGTCCCTGGGCTCCCTGTTTCACCATGCTGTTGTAAGTATTTGTGCCATTCCTTGAGG
>WEZZ01007507.1:1200-15059 GCA_013400585.1 Chloropsis cyanopogon | reverse complement strand
AATGCTGATAGTTTTAGACTTCCGTACTCTAGGTATCCAGTAAGACAAAGACTTTGAGAGAAGGCTCATATCTGTATGCTGAGTTTGTTATACCACGATGGTGTCCTTAATTGGTTGTGTGGTAGTCTTTTTTCACTAATTAGTCAGATGACTTGGGTCAGTGAGGTGTTCTGATAAACAAAATGGGAAACTTTTCACTTGTTGTCTTAGTAAATTGCAGTGCTGAATTTCACGATTTAAATGAAAAAAAAAAAAATACTGGCTTGAACTATCCTACTAACTTCTGTCTTCTTCAAAGAACAAAACCTGAATCTGAAGTTGCCTGGTTACTTGCATGATGATGGTGTCTTGTATGGAGCAACTGCAAAACATTGAACATCTGTTCTTAAGTGGAAATGAACCTGATGTTGTTGCTTTCCTGCATTCTTTTTAGTGGAATGTACATGAGTTTGACATGAATCTTGAATTTCCACTCAAAGCATAGAATGCAGGTGATTTTCATTCTAAGCAGATTATGTACTCTCCTGCCATGCTAGAGGAGCTCCATGATGGTATTTGTGCATTGCTTAAGGCTTAGTGATTTAAGTCATCTGTATAAAAAAGGAAGAAATGTTCATGTTCTTCTCTACCTAGTTGCAGTGTCAGACCATATGTTAGTGTTTTCTCTTGCAGTTTTGCTCACTTAAGGATAGAAGTATTGTACCAAATCTTGCTAAATGCAAAGTCATGAGCTTTTGCAAATGACACCAGCTGACATTTTTACTGTCTTTGTAGATATTTAGCAGAATGGGAAAAGCAAGTAATGAACTCTAGTTAAATAGCAGTGTGTGGGGCAAAAGTCTGATCTACCCCTGTGGCACGAGAACACCAGTGAGAAGACTGGGATACAGATCTTTAATCTCCTGGCTGGATTGGAATATTTTCACTTACTTGTTGTTTTCATTTATGACAAATCCTCACGTATTAGAACATGGAATGGAATTATCATAAAGGTTCAGTAGTGACCTAGCACCTTTTTAAACAATTTTCTTTGATAGTGGAACATAGTGTGTCACTGAATACTGTGTTTCCTTGCACCTCATTTGTCTTTTATTTTTAACTTCGTAACCATTCATCAGTCACTTCTTCCTCAGTTTCTTGACGCTATTCAGACTAGAGCTATCGTGTGATAATATTTTACTTAACACAAATTGTTCTATAATTCTGAGGATGAGCCAGAGAAGATGTCAGAAGTAATGGTCACAATCATAGAACCATTAAAGTTGGAAGCCTCTGAGACCATCATCATTAACCTAGCACCACAACTTCCACTGCCAAACCCAAGTGTTACATTTCTGCATGCCTTCTGAACACTTCCAGGGATGTTGATTCCACCACTTCCCTAGGCAGCCTGCTCCAATGCCTGGCTACTCTTCCAGTGAATAAATTTTTCCTAATATCCAAGCTAACCTCCACTGGTGCAACTTGAGGCCATTTACTCTTGTCCTATTGCTTCTTACCTGGGAGAAGAGATTGACCCTCACCTCTCCTTTCAGATTGTAGAGTGATAGCCAATTATTGTTGAGTTGGTGAAGAGTTTCCAAATCTGGTTACTTAAGATATAATTGTTGACAGTTGCTGTAGCTGTTGCCAAGCTGTGCACACTAGGCAGAGAGGGGAGTCTGAGAAAAGAGTAAGAGTCTATCTCACAAAGTATGTGACTTCACATTCTTGACATTTTCCTGCCAAGTCTGTTCTCAACCTCTTCATAAAAATGATACATGGGATCCCTGCAACACTGACTCATCAGATGACAATGTTCTGTGCTGCTTTTTGGTTTTGTGCAAGAGCTCTACATCCTAGCACTTGCTGTGTTTGTAAACTTGCAGTGGAGAGCAAATGTTGGTTCAGAAACTGCTGTTTTGAGTGATCTATAGATTTTTTTGGATGCTACTATTATTAAATGCTTAGTTCAGTTTTTGCTCACAAGTTCATGTTCTGCTTGCCACAGAGGCATTACTTGAGACTATTCAACAATGTGAGTAGTTTGAGTGTTGCAGCTTGATAGATAGTTCTGAACTTCTGAGGAGCTCTGTGTTCTTCTATTGAGTAAGAAATCTCTGGATGATTTGTTGTTGGTGTCCCCACAGCCATCTTGAGAAGACACATGTCTAGTAGCTGAATTTTGAGCAGGTCACCTGTCTATTTAGCTATAAAGCATAATTTACTTATGAAATATAATAGAACAAAACTTGTTTCAAGCTGTGCTTCGTTCATAGTCTTTTGATATTCGGTTGGAGGATCAAATGGAATTTTTTAAAAATCTGTATAACTTGCTGTGCATTGTAAACCAGCAAAGTACAACTTGCCAAGAAACTTGGTTCATTTTAAGTGTCAGGATTCAACACTGTTTAACTTGCATGTGATTTTGAATAAAAGTAACTATATCGGAACTTTTTTTTTTTTACTGAACAATTTTGACATGACCGCTTTCCTGTTTGATTTACAGCACTTAAATATCAAGACACTGACAGATGATGTGGTAAGACAACTTAAGTTTTGCTTTGGCTGTGCTAAGCAAATAACCTTACTGCTAATGCAATAGAAATAACCTTACTAATACAAGAAACTATCTTAACTTTGAGGATAATTTAGTTAATTGGCAAAGTCTCACTGAACTGGTAATTATCTGTAACATAATCAGTACGAGTAGCAAAATGTATGGATGGCTTTGAAGTGTGGTCTAATCACAGCTAAATGAGCCTGACACAGGTAATTGTGCCAATCTACATGCAGTATAGTTAAGATATCTGTGATTGCATGTTTAATATTAAGTTACTTAGGCTGCATGGCTAGCTTAAAATAACATGTTTAACAAAGTAACATTTGCCTGTGAAACTCATAAATGCTTGTTCAAACCATCTTAAGTATATTCAGTGGCATGTTTAACACAGTGTTTCTCAAATTTGATCAGAGATGAGGTTCTGTATCTACCACAAACCAGATTTTTTTTTCTTGCTCTCTTGAAGTTACCTATTTCACTGCCTGTACTATTCTTTTGTGGGTAATAATATTTTTCTTAAAATACATAATTTTACAAAGTCTTTAAATTTGCCTAGGAAGTAATGTTTTGTCATCACCTAAAGATCAGCTGTTATGACTTCCATGCTATACAGAGTTCTTGCTGAAGTACTTCTGTGTGTAGCTGGGAGCTGAAGTGCAGAGAGATTTATGTCTATCAGTCCTTGTTTGACTTAAATCATCTGTTTCTATTTCTTTAGCATACTTTCATTGGATGGAAATTGTTATTAAAAAAATTGAGCCTGAGTGGCTGATGATACAAGTTTTATTGTATAAATTTGTGTTTATCTTGGAAACCTAAGGAAATGCTATCAGCTTTCTGAAAGCAAAAGTTGTAGTGTGGATGCACAAGATCTTGCTGTTTGTATTTGCGAGGTGCTTTCTTTTTTTCCTGTTAAAGAGGCTAGACTGCTGCCTTTTTGCACTTGTACTTTACAAAGGTTATTGGACTTGTCCAGCTTGTAATCGTAGCCCCAAAAAGTCGGCAGGTTTATTGTGGATCTTTGGGATAAGGACAAAAAGCCTATCAGCTCTGTAGTAAACAAACTTCTCCCAACTTCTTAAATTTCTCAGAGCATGAAAAAGGCCCCTTCACAGAGTAATGAAACCTCATTTGCAAATTGTTCATATGAATATATATTTTTGAAAAGGGAAATTACAGCTATTTAGTAAAAGCCTAACAATAAAATAAATTACAACACCACACCATTTGAGATCTTTTAAATAACATGTAAAGAGGGATATTCTGTTTACTTGCAACATCGTCTTGGAATGAAGGTATGCTTTCAAATGGACACTTCTTATCCCTCTATTTCAGTTTTCTGTTTGTTTACTCTTTCTGTGTGTGATTCTGGGGCAAGGACAGAATTTGTAGTAAAAGAAGGTACAGAAATTGAAGGTTTAAGATTACTTTATTTTATAGCTTACAATGAAATACTGTATTTCCTTTCTTCTCATGGGCAATAACTTGCATATTAACTTGCTGCTACATTATGCTTTATGAAATATTTATATTTCTCAACCCATTTCTTACAAACACAGTTGTATGTTGGTGACCAGGAACTTTATTTGTTTTTAAATTCAGGTATGTTAGCAGCATGTTGAGAATCTAAAATGCAGACTGCTTTTCAGTATTTAAATTGGATTATTTGTGAGATGCTGATGAATTGTCTACTTTTAGTGACAAATCCTCATTAAGTTCAGAAACACCTTGGTTTTTACGCATGCACTTCTTTTAGCTTGTTTGTTTGCTATCTGCAAAGATGGCAGTTACAGTCTTGCTCCACAGAGGAGTGGAAAGTAGGTATCTGAGATATCAAATTATCTCTTTCAAGTGCTCCACATTCCAACAATCACAGAATCATCAATGTTTGAAGATACCTTCAAGATCATACAGTTCTACTGTCAACATAGCACTACCATAATCACCCCTAAACCATATCAAGTGCCACATCCTGATGCCTCATGAACACTTCCAGAGACGGTTACTCTGTCATGCTCTTGGGCAACTCATTCCAATGTCTAACCATTCTGCCAGTGAATATTTATTTTTAATGTCCAGTCTGAACCTCCCCGAGTGCAACTTAAGGCCATTTCCTCTCATCCTTTCACTTGAGATGGCGGAAGAGGCCACCTCTCACCTTGCTAAAACCTTCTTTCAGGTGTTTGTAGAGAGGAGTGAGATCCCCCTTGAGCCTCTTCTTCTCCAACATAAACATCCCGAGCTCCCTCAGCTGCTCCTCATAGGACTTGCGTTCTAGACCCTTCCTTCACCAGCTGCATTGCCCTTCTCTGGACACACTCCAGCACCTCAATGCCTCTTTTGTAGTGAGGGGCCCAAAACTGAACACAGGATTTGAGGTGAAGCCTCACCAGAGCATCACCAATGGGACAATCACTGCCTTGGTCCTGCTGGCCGCATTATTTCTGATACAGGCCAGGATGCCATTGGCCTTCTTGGCTACCTGGGCACATGCTGGCTCATACTCAGCCACTGTCAACCAGCATCTCCAGATCTTTTTCTGCTGGGCCATGTTCCAACCACTCTGACCCCAGCCTGTAGCTCTGTAAGGGGTTTTGTGTGACCCAGATTCAGGATCTGGCACTTGGACTTATTGAACATCAGGCTGCTGTCCTCAGTCCATTGATCCAGCTTGTCCAGATTCCTCTGCAGAGCCTTCCTGCCCTCCAAAGATCAACACTTGTCACCCAATGTGGTGTCATCTGCACAATGACTTAGAGAGCACTTAATCCCTTTGTCCAGATCACTGATGAAGATATTAAACAGGACTGGCTCCCTTACTGAGCCTTGGGGAACCCCACTTGTGACTGGTTACCAGCTTGATGTAGCACCATTCACTACCACTCCCTGGATTCAGCCATCCAAACAGTTTTTCACCCAGCAAAGAATGCACCTGTCCAAGCCATGAGCAGCCAATTTCTCTATGAGAATGCAGTGGGAAATGGTGCAAAATGCCTTAATGAAGTCTAGGGAAGCACCATCCACAGCCTTTCCCTTCACCTTTCACTGAGTAGGCCAAATGATCATAGAAGGAGATTAGGTTGGTCAAGCAGGACCTGCCTTTCCCAAATCCATGTTGGCTGGGCCTGATGTCCTGAGTGTCCTGTACATTCTGTGTGATGTACTGACACTGAGGATGATCTGTTCCAAGACTTCCTCTGGTACCTAGGTTAGTTTGACAGGCCTGTGGTTCCTTGGATCATCTTTCCAATCCTTCTTTTAGGTGCGCCTTCTAGTTGCTAATTTCCAGTGAACTGGAACTTCTCCAGATAATCAGGACTGCTGGTAAATATTTGGAAGTGGATTGGTGGGCTCTTTTACCAGCTCCCTCATTATTCTCTGGTACATCCCATCCAGGCCCATAGACTTGTGGGTGTTTAACTTGCATAGCAGATCACTAGTCATCTTCTCCTGGATTATGGGGGCTTCACTTGGCTTCCCATCTCTGACTTTCATCTCTGGGAGTTGGGTTTCCTGGTTTTGGTGTTAAAGATTGAAGTAAAGAAGGCATTAAATACCTCAGCCTTTTTGACATCCTTGGACACTACACTACCCTCTGCAAGCAGCAAAGGATGGAGACTCTCTATAGCTGTACTTTGCTGGCAATGTATTCATTAAAACTTTTGTTGTCTGTAGCAACAGTGACCAGGCTCCAGTTTGGCTTTGACTCTTCTACATTTTTCCTTGCATAACCTTACAACACCCTTTAGTCCACCCAAGTTATCTGACCTTCCTTCCAGAAGTGAGACACATTTTTTTTTTTTTCCTTTCTCTTATTTTCTTTTTTTCTCACCCCTGAGCCCTGAGTTTCAGCCTAAAGTTCTCTGTTTAGACAGGCTGATCTTTTTCTCTACTGGATTTTCTTATGGCACATGCGGATAGCCTGCTTCTGTACCTTTAAAATTTTCCTTATTAAAGTATGCCCAGCCTTCCTGGACTTTTTACCCTTCAGAATTGATTCCCAAGGGACTTTGTCAGCCCATGTCCTAAAAAGGCCAAAGTCTGCCTGCCAGAAACCCAAAGTGGCATTTCTGCTGGTGCCCATCCTTACTTTATTCAGAATTGAGAACTTTATCAATTTTGTGCTCCCTGTGCCCAAAATGGCCACCATGCACACCATATCACCCACTAGTCCTTCTCTGCTCACAAACAACAGATGTATTGGGGCAGCTCCTTTGGTAGGCTGGGAGGGGATTCACCTGACACCCCGAGCACACCCTACCTTCATTCTCCCTGTCTCTTAGGTCCTCTCCTGCCTGTTGGGGTGAGGATCTTCCACTTCTTGAGATGCAGTTTGCTGGCATGCTTGCCTCTGCATTGGCAGAGAGAGAGAGAGAGAGGAAGGCTCAGAAAGGTTAACCAAACCTGCATATTAACAGAATTTAATTAAAAGGTATCTTACGTAGACGAAAAAGAAAAGCATACTAAAATTCCTTAGAGCATCAAATTATACTGATTTCATAACAACTGCTTTAAAGATCAGAAAGACTGTATGATTTCCAGTTTATAGAGAAGTAAGATTCAGAGTGAAATATTGTCTACACATTTAGGGTGTGATTGTGCACAGGTCTAAATTCTATAAATTTTAGATAGGTAAAATAATCTCTGAGATTGGGTTTATTAGGAATAAGAAGTCATTTTATCAAAGGGATTCTTCTGTGTAACTTGGTTTATGCAAGTCTTGCTCTTCCTAAAAGCCCTACTGCTAGCAGTGGAATTTCTCACATACTAAGAAGTTAATCTTGTAGAGCAATTGGACTGTCAAAGAAAGAATATACTTTTTTAATCTTCTGGAGCTTCAAGGAGAAAAAAATATGTTAAGAGGTATTTGACTTAGAGTCATTGGAAGTAACTTCTTTGATCTTCTCAGAAGTATTTCTGCTACTAAGTGTGTTGCTTTAAGTCCTGAAGATACTGAAATAAATTGTTGCAACCCAGTTCCCTATCCAGTAGGAGTAATAATTATTTCAAGTGATGACACAGGATTTCTTCCACTTTGTATTCTCCTTTTGTTCTTTCCTATGTTGTTAATGTTCCCCTAAGTCTTTGTCATCTGTCAGCATCAGGATTTTACAGCAGACTTTCATGACTGAGCTGTTGGCGTCTGTGACTAAAATGACTGGTAAATGTCTGGATGACTGAGCTATTCTGTAGTTCTTGAGCAGACTTTTCAGATGTGAAAATGTGTTTACTGAGTATATAAATAGCAGGCAGTCAAAAATGTGAACTTGAAAATAAAGGGTGGCAGTACCTTTGTCCTACATCTTTATACGGTAGAGTAAGACGAACACCCAGAAAAAGAGCAAAAGCTTTAAGCAATACTCTTGGCTTTAGGCCTTCGCTCAGGAAAGGAATATTTTGTACCTGTATATATTTCATATCAGAACTCTGCTAAAAGACTGTGTATGTGAATGTGTGTGTTTCTTTGTGAGAATCGGAGTGGAAGAAGGCTGTTCAGTACTTCTAGTAGAATATTTTAGGTTAAACCATAATAATTCTGTAATGCTCTGTCTTCGTATGAGGTATCAGAAGTTGTGTCCTCAGAATGACAACCTATGGGGAAGATACCTGTGTCAGGGACTGAAGGCAGGTCAAAGGCCTGACATATTTGGTCTGTGATTGTGCACGTCAACAGGATAATATAGAAGAACTTATTGTTAGTTGGTAGGGCTAACCTTCAGAAATGAAACTATGTATCAGTGGAATTCATCCTGTGAAAGGGGAAAGATAAAGCTGTTGGCATGGAGGTGTGATCGTAGGTTGCTGTGACCTCATCTCAGGCATTTTCCCCATGTGAGATGATGTTGAAACTGGCCACTCCTGAGAGGGAGATACAAGGCGTGGTTCCAGGGTGGAGGAGAGAGGATGACATGATGGCTTTTCATCAGGGGACGCCCTGAAGGTGCGTTGCCCTCCTGCCCCTCCCAGTCAGGAGCTGTGCGCTATCTCCTCCAGCTCGGCAGCTTCTCCAACACCCAGGGGTCGGTATGTATTTATTGCTAACACGACTAATAAAATTGACTTGCTTTGCTATTCTGACTGTGTCTTGAGGTTTTTGTGCACAGGCATCCTCCTGAACCTTTAACAATACCTTCCTGCACCTTTCTTCCTTCCCCTTTTCATTCCATCTCCTCCAGACTGATTACAGTAGCCTTTGAGAATTTTAAAGATTTTGAATAACCTTTGAATACCCTTGAAACCAACCAACCTGATCCTTTTTCTTGGAGCCAGTGTGTTATTGCATGTGGTTTCAGTCTTGTTTAAGGTCAGACTCTTAATTAAGAGCATCACCCAGACATTTGCCCAAAAGCTGGATAGTTTGGAGTGGAGGAGTGTGTGGGACTGTATGGGCCAGTTTCCAGGGCAGTGGTCTGTGTTTGCGCTTTACCCCTAGCAAGTGAGTAATCCAGAAAAACTGGTAAAAGTTTTGGCCTTGGAAAAGGTGTGCTGTTACCCTGGCAACCCAGGAAGACCCAAATCAGAGCAATGTGTTGGGGCCTGGCCCAGGCCTGCTGAGCCATGCCCAGCACTGCCCAGTGCCCTCAGGAGGGAAAGAAGGCCTCTGAATCTGACACCAGGCCCTGCAGCTGCTCCAGCCACCGTGACAGACACTGCGGATAGTTCAAGCCTGATGACAAACAGTGCCACTGAAGCAGAGAAACAACATGTGCCGGTGTCACTTGCCCCTGTATACAAGTACAAGAAATGTATATGAAAGTCACCCTTCAAAAAATCTTTAGCAAAAGCAGTCAAGGAGAACAAGGAGGTTGGAGAGGGTGGAGAGAATGAAGAAGCAGGGCCATTTTCAGTGCTGTCACCAAAGCCATCACTTACAGTGATAATGTGTTTTTTTACATGCATGGATTTACATGGATTTCATTTTTGAGGAATTTCTTAATATAGGAATAGGTGATCTGATGTCTTAATTAACGGGGAGGTGAGTGAGGCAGGGTGACAGTGAAGTAACACCTTTCATTCCTGCATGCATAGCAGCTGTTTAGTAGGTGATGTCTTGATAAGGTGTAGTGCCAAAAATTATTCTAGCAGTAACTAATCCATTGATTCCTGCATTATCAGGTGTGTAAGTTCAATATATGCTATTTTCTTATAGAGAATGGTATAAGAAGCCATCACTAAGATCAAAATGAGAGCACAAATAGATTTACTTTCTAGGGACCTGATTAGAAAGTGTGATGAGCCAGAAAGTTTGTATCGTGGCTCTCTGTGTAACTTTGATTTTTCAGGGCCATGGTCTGGGCATAAAATCACTTTCTTATTTCATGGGCTCTCAGTGGAATAATAGTCAGCCTATGAAATAAGCCAATAAAACTTTGCCATTCATCCTTGATGGTTGCTTGATTTTGGCTCATACACATATTTTTCTTACTGTCCTAGAGCACTGTTCCTGTACGAATCTATATGTATCCATTGATAAAATAAATACCAAAAAAATGGAAAAGATGCAAGGTCAAACCTGCTTTAAACTCTAGTGAAACTGTATCAAATCTAAGCTTAGCTATAGCCTGTTGGTTAGCCTGATTTAAAATGTTTTGGTGTAACACAGAAGATTATTGAACTTTTTTTGCTGTTTCCTCCTCTATGCGCTTGGATCGCCAGCAGCATCAGTGGTAGATTTCATTACACCCAAGCAGTGAAATTTCTATTCTTTCTGTATAGTGCTTTCTGTAGACCATGAAATTATTTGCCTGTATGGAATACTGAGAGGTATTAACTTTTCTGAAGCACTATCAATGTATAATTCAAAAGGGAAGTATATGTAGAATATCTGTACAGTGTACACACTGTACTGCTGTGCAAATCTTGTTGTGAATTCCCTTGTATTAATGTATGGGAATCTTCTTTTTAGACTGCATTGTTTAAAATTATGTAAAATAACTAGTTTGACACATGTTTAAATGTGCTTATAATCCTATTATCTCAATTTGTCTTAAATGTTCTGCCTGATCAAATATATTCCAAGATGCGCTTTCCTGCTTTGGGATGAGTGGGATAGGATTTGGTGAATATGGGGAATATGGATGTTACAGTGTATAATGATGCAAAACATCTACTATACACTCAAGAGGAACTTAAAAACAAAACATAAATTAAAAATAGGAACAAGTGAAATATCTCTTTTCAAGGATGAATACGCCATTCTCCCTGAATAAGGTCTGTCTGTTTCTAGTGGACCTCTGGGACTGCATGGGGTATTTCATGGTAGTTCTGCCTGGCCTGAACTGCTGTTGCTGCTGCTGTGTGGAGCAGGAGAAGAGGAGACACTTGGGGAGCACAGACTGTAAAGAAGGGACTAAGATTTTTCAGGAGATGCTGGAAAAGGAATTTCGGGCACAGCTGTCTTAAACCTAATTCGTTCTCTGTTCGTTGATTCATGGGCTGAAATCCATTATTTCAACCCAAGTGTCTTCCTTCTACACCTGTTTCAAGTGTGTGTGTGAACCATCTGCAAATACAAGGGCTTGTGTCTTAGGTTATGCACTTTACAGTGAAGATGTGGGGGCATGGAGAAGCTACTGGCTAACTCATTCTTTGGAGCAGGCGTGCTGCCTTTTATCAGTGCTCTGTGAAAGACATTGCTTGAAAAGAAAAGTCTCATATAATAGGATTTTTTTTACAATTCCAGTCTAGTCACTTCAGTTTGAAGTCTGGCTTCATCCCCCCATGCTTACCATAGACTTCTGATTTTAAAAGCAGGAAGGGCTTTCTAGTCAAGATGTAAGACGGTTTTTGCTTCTGATGACTACTAGTTCACTTCCAGTGATGTTACCCTCCCTTTTGCTTTTGTTGCATTCTTTGTCTTTCTGAGTCTTGCCTATGTAATTATTCCTGTAGAGTATGCTCTTCCTCATTGCCTGCTGGTTTGATTTGACACAGAAGGGCCCCATCATCCATACTGATCTCTTTTATGTTTATGCTGTATTAATTTTCTGCTTTTGCATGTTCTACAGCCATCTGTGAATAGCTTACAATCTATTTCTATGTTCCAAAAACTGTTTGTTTTCAATTTTGAACTGGAAGAATTGAAGTCTTTATATTTTTCTTCTAAACCTCTCTTCATGGATGTCTGATAGTCAATTCTTGCTCTGACTGGAGTGGAACACTTGTACCCAATTTTTGCTACTGATTTTCTTTGCTCTCTCTGATCTTAATTCCACAGATGCTATAATAATTTTACTTGTAATTTAGTTTCGTAACTGATGTACTTGTCTCAAGATACTTATCTTAAAGATATATTGAAGCCTCAGAATATTTTTGCATAGCATTCCAAAACAGAAGTCTGTTGATGTGGTTGAAATCTGGTCCAAAATCTCTTATCCATCAAATGTTTCCATAACTTTCTTTTGTGTTGACAAGTGCGATGTTGCTGTTCGTATCTGTTCAAAAGGGTGCTACAAAGATGATGATGTAGCGCATCTCATTACGTGTCAGCTGCTTTTGGCTTCTGTTGGTCCTTGCCCATGTACCTTAAAACACACAAGCTCTAGCACTAAAAATGTGTAAAGTTTCACTTAGTAACTCTTGATCAAAAAGTTGATCAATATCTAACCGGTTTAAAATTCCACTAACTTTAATAGAGGAGTCTAAGGTTTGTCCAAAAAGAATTTCTAAATAATTGGAACAAAGGCACTAAATTTTGTTTTACATGATGCAAAAAGAAACAGAAATAGAAAGAAAATAAATAGAACCGTGTCATAGTTATGCTAACTTGTCTTTTAATAAAAAGTAGTTTCTTTGCATGTCTATATATTCTGTAGCCATGTAAGGAGTACAGCTGTTTCTGGGTACCTAAAACCACTTTAAAACTATCCTTTTGGTAAATAAGCCTGCTTTCTCATATTCTACATGTAACGCTTGGAAAGAATTCTTCATAAATTGGTTTTGTAGATATCTATTCCTCCAAACTTTCTGTAAAATTCTGATGTTCTGCATGATTTCTTTCTAATGTAATGGGATTCTGGTCGGTTAACTCCAGTGCTAGGCAACTGACCATCATATGTATCTTTAGGAAAAGCCTTTACAACAAGGCAGTTAAATAACAGGTAAGCTACCACAGAAAAATAAGGATGTTCAACTTCCAAGAGCACCCATCTTAAATAGGGTTACACAGAATGGAAGCAGTATGTGATATGTTATACCTTTTGTGTTTTCAGTTGGATAGATTTGCCAGTATAAGAATTCCAAAAAGTAAAAAAGAAAGACCTCCTCTGCCACATATGAAGCAGTCACATTCTACAGATCGGTCATCCACGCCCATGGACCCGGAGGATTTTGCTACAAGACCACTGTCGGAAAGAGAAATCATAGCACTGTTTGAAAAAATGATGGTAAGAGTCTTACACTTCCTTTTATTTAAAGAATGGCAACGTGGCTAAGGGATAGGTGGAACACGAATTCTTCTGTGAATGTGTTCTAATCTTTACCTGAATAATTAATATAATTGTTGTTGTGAGTTGTTATTGTGTGTTTATTAGGGTGTTTCTCAGGAAATAAAGTATTGGAATTATTTTTGCAAATTTTTGGTCCAAGTATATTTATAATAGAAATTAGAAGTGAGATTATGCAACATGTTTTGAGGAGGAAGAAAAAATGGGGGATGCTTCTTCCTTTTAAGATTATCAGAAACTTTTACAAAGAGATTTTATGCCTTCAAATATCACAGCCACATTTAGTTCTCAATTTATATGCCATGTCACTCTTGCACAAAAAGAGAGAATTGCCTCCAAAGCAGCATTTGTCTGCAAATTTGCTTCTTTCCGTAGTTGTCATTGTTAGTGCACTACAAAAGAGCAGTCACAAAGATCATGTGGCATGGGTAGCACCTCAGTAGGTTGAGCTTTTTGTCATGATGATGACATTTTGGGCAATTGAATACTAAACACGGAATGGCCATGAGAAAAGAGTGACTGAAATCTGAAGAGCACAAGAGAACATTAACAAGGAGAATGATGCCTAGATTATTATTTCTTTCTCTGCCTCACAGCAAGTAACAAGTAACTCTTGAAATACAAAGGGACTACCAGGGACTGGCATGTGGAGAAAATGAAATGTGCAATGAGAAAAGTACCTTTTGTACTTTTGTACAAAATTTGTACTTCCCAGTACTCAGTGATGATAGTTTAGTTTTGAAGAAGCTTTTGTAGAACTCTTAAGAACTATAAGTGAAGGATAACATTCAGGGTTTTCATGGTTAAGCTGGTGAAGAAAAGGAATAATTAACTGTTACCAACTTTTGTATTTGTACTTGTTGCCAAATGGG
>WEZZ01007505.1:996-20462 GCA_013400585.1 Chloropsis cyanopogon | reverse complement strand
TACTTCACAAACTGATCCATAAAATTTGTGGGAGTTGATATGCATATATAAGTAATAACAACAGGAATAATATTAGCAATGCAGCTTTATTGTGTTCATCCCTTAATGTGACAGTGCTTATGTAATGGAGAAATCAAGAAAAAAACTACAGTGACCCACACCAAGCTAATGATATCTTAGCAGTTAGCCCAGCAATAAAATTTTACAAAGAACTATTTCACATATAAAGAAAACTGAATATTTTTAATGAAGAGTAGTAAATTTTGTGTATGCTTCTAGTTAAATACAGGCAAAATACCAGATGATTATCAAAAAATATATCACTAATTTAATGATTTAATTCATTAGAAACAGGAGTTTAAAGTTCAGAATCGGTTCTTGCTCAAATCATAACCCCTTTTAAGGCATGCTACATATACATATATTTATCCTTATATAATTAGAAGGGAAATAATTCTATATTTTTCATGAAATATTCTGTTTTCACATGTAAACAAGTATAATCTTTGTACAACTACATTTTCATCCAGTAGCTCGAAAACTCAAAGGAAGATGAGTGAAACTAGCAAGTCTCAGAATGAATGTAATAGCCCAGACAAGCACAAACACAAGCTGCTGCCCAGATTCTAAATAGATATTTTTGATGCTTAGGAAAGTTTTCCATTTTGTTGTTTATTGGGTTTTTTTCCTCCATCAGGATTACCAGTAATATTTTTACTGATCCCACACTTGCCTTTGACATAAGGATTGATGGAGATAACAGATAAAAAAATCAGTGTTAAAACAGTATGCATTTTCAAAATAGAACTCATAAATAATTAGTATGACTAAAGGTAGATGAACACTAAGGCTGTCTTTATAGTCAATAGGAATAAATCCACATGATGGTAAAATTAATAAATCAATAATTTTATATGTGCTGTGGTCTCCTTTGTATGCTTTTACTGTATTTTTTTACATGCATTAACAAGGTATTAAAACATTAACTCTAAAACTGGTATTAGTGTAGATTCAATCGAATAATTACTTTATAGGAAGGTGGAGGAAGAAAAATGCCTGTGAAGACATTGAGAAATCCTGGAGTGGATACCAGGTTCTGAATATACATTCTCATATAAAGGTGTTGGGTAGGGCAGTCTTATGAATATCTTTATTCCACAGCAGAATTAAAGTTAGAAAAATTTCAGCCCTAGGATTTTATGCTACATGTCCTTCTTGGTATCCCAGATTCCTGGAGTCATTGAAGTTGGGAAAGGCTGCCCAAGATCACTGCCTTTCACCAGCCTCTGCCTTGTCAATTAGACCATAAAGTGAAGAGCCGCATCCAGTAATTGGTGACTGGATGTTTACTACACTACTTCCCTGGGCAGTCCATCCTAGTTCACTGTCTTTGCTGAGACATAGGATATATAGCAAGTAGATACTGAGGAAAAGCTCATCTTTTGCTCCACTTTTTAGGGGGTTTTGTGAACAATCTCTGACCATGGAAGCGGTCATTAGATTTCCATGTGCCAGACCTAAAGTAAGAGATACCTTGTTTAGCAGTTAAGATTGAAGCAGCCCACAATGGTCTGTCATGGGATATTTTTTATTCCCTTTCCTCCCCTAATTATTGCTTCCTACCATCAAGATTTGGGACTTTAGCTAATCAGTGTTAATTTGCATACCTTGCTTTGACCTAAGTTGAACTACTCTTGTATCTCATTTCTCAATCTATATTAAATTACATGACTTTCCATATTTCCATATTACTTGATAAGCAAAATGTCAGAAATTTTCTCATATTCCAAGGAGAAAATACTCAATTTGAATGCTTTAAGGCAAACTCCTGACCAAAGGGATTAATGAATTTATTTATGACAGGCTATTTAAATGACAGTGAACCATATATTCAAGATTAGTATTAGTAATGAAACACGCAAACTACAACATTACTTTTGCACAATGAAACACTTGTGTCCTATTATTCTGCTAAGTGGGACCAGGCTATTCTCAATGACCCTTGGGGAGGCTGTGTTACCAAGCCTGAGCAGTTGTCAGATGTCCTGGGAACACCGGACAGCAGGGAAAGAGCTCTGAGATGCTTTCTTTCCAAGGTTTCTATCTCCATGCTGGAAATATTCATGCTTCTTTTCTGTTTCTGACCAGACTGATTCCTCCTTTGCTTCGAAAGTCTTTTTGGTATGTACTGATTACTGTTGAGTCCAGCTGATGATCAGCATTCATTTTAGGCTGATGCTTTTCTTCCTCTTTAACAAGATGAGTTTTTGGCAAATGTCCTCCAGATGGTTTTGTTTTCTGTGGGTGGATTATGTAGACACACCCACACCCTTCTACTCTCCTACCCCAGCCATTTCTTTGTAATTTACAAGCCATCTGAAAGTTTTAAAAAAGGAATGACTACCCAAAGAAATGTCTGAGAAGTAGGATAATTATCTCTTGCATTCTTTCTTTTCTTCTCAAACCAATGTGCACACATGTACTTGCAAATATACATGTGCTTTTTGACTATCAGGGAATATTTGAAATACTGAATTTATAGAGCTGGAGTTGATGGCCTAAAATAACGGAATAATTTTAAACATGTAACACCATGTCAAGTTAAAATGTGGTACTTAGGTTTCTTCTGTCTAGCCATCACCTATGGAATCAGGAAAATTAAGTCTAATTTCATGTGTTGTAAGTGCTGCCAAAGGTTATATAATTTTTTAAGAAGGAATGGGAATAAAATAATGAAATTAGAAAGGTAACTTATGTTAGATACTAAAAACACTTGGTACTATGGAATCCGATTAAATAATGTTGAACTTACCTGGAAAATTCACATTTAAATATTGCTACATTCATAGAGACACACGCGCACACACTTTTGAATAGATATTGAAATGAGTGTGTACTGTTTCAAGATTATATTCATATAGCAACATGATGTGCATCAGTTGCTTTTTGAGCAAAGCTTTTTCCATTGGACATCCTTTTGATGTAAAATCTGGACCTTTATTTTAAGTGGTGGGACACATAAACTTTTCCCCAAGGACAGCTCTAGACAGGCCTTTGCAGAAAGAAGTAAAAGAACTATCTAACGTGTTCAACAGACATTTCCAGAAAATTGCCAAAGGCAAGGTTTAAATGAACAGCAGATTGGTGCTGTTTAAGTTCAACAGACACAGCATGTCACTTTGAGACACTTTCTTATCCTGTTAGTGGATTGATCAGAACAGAGCTCTGTTCCTGGTTCTGCCATAAAGGATGAATGACATTCTCTACCTTGTCAACCTGTCAGTGTGGCTTGACCTATAATATAGACCTAACTTTTGCTCTGACTAACTCTTAAGATATTGATTCCCCCAAAGGAGATGTGGCTGTTACACAGTAGCTGGGATTGTTTCTGAAAAAAACACTGGCACATTGTTAAGACTCAGAAGCATTTTCTGACCCCTTAGTGGGGGAATAAAAGGTGTGAAAAACATAAAAGCTTTTCTTCCAGTCTATTTAGTAGGCTGCAGTTCAAGATGATAGATGTCACATCAAGTGTTCTCAAATTTTGATCATTGACTCAACACCTTCCATCCAGGAAACATAATACATTTCACATCACCACTGAAATATGGGTGTCAGAGGACTTAGAAAAATCTTCTGATAAAGATCAAGGTAGTCTGAACTTAACTACTGAATATCAAAGTTCCTATTCATTTTTTATTTTTTGTGTTCATGTCTATTTTTTTTCTGTGTCTATGCACTGACTTTTATACTTATAGAAGAATCCATTGAAACTTATACAAAACCTCAGCAAGGCTTTTGGAGTTTTTTGTTTTTACTTTGCAATTCTGACAATTTTCTCTGCATCCCATCAATATTAAAAAAGACATTACAATGAATATGTGAAAATATCTATAATGTATTAGAACTGGATTTTTTAAAGCTTCTAAATATTGTTAAGAAAAAAGAAGCTTTACCAAACTTTTCCCACATAGTATTAAGTTCTTGGTCTCTTTGATTCTTTTGAATGTGAATTAAATTTTTGATGTGAAACAAAAATGATGCTTAATTATGACATTAATTCTAATTAATTTTTTTAGATGTGAATCCCAGCACTGGCAAAATCCACCATATGAAAGTGCCCTTGGTCCAAACAGGAGAGGGTTAATTTTTGCACTAGCCAGGAGGGACATGGGTAGGGCATGGAGGATCTGCTTACTGTTTCTGACCAGGTAGCCAAAACATCAACTCGATTATTTCCAAGAATTATATCACTTTTCTCCAAAGAAAAGGTTGTGAATCATTAGAAGATGCTACACAGAGTTAGGTCTTATGGAGGTAAAGATATATGTTTGAAAGACAGAAGAAACTGAATTAAAGGCTGTGCATTATCATTCCAAGTAAAATACTCCTTACGTTATCAGAAAAATGATTGCATAAAACTGCAATCAATCTATGCAATATTGTCTTTCTTTTTATTATATGTATTCAATATAGTTTTGATTTTTATTATTTTTATTTATAATGTAATAATTATAGTAATAAAACACAAGACAGCAACTCTGATGAGAAGTGCAAAAAGTTGAGGTAGATGCCAGATGAAATCCCAGTAACACAAAAAAACCTCACAAAGGCACATTGCCTTTTTGGTTTTTGTCGGTTTTTTTAAGAGCACACGAGAAAGTGTAGAAAAAAAAGCCTAAGAGAAAACTGACATGCACCCTAAAGGGTGGGTGGTGGTGATACTGTTTATATGCCATTTTTAATTTCTGTTTTGTTTCATTTTTATGAATTGCTGAGAAATACTGCTTCAAGTTTCTGTTCAAGTCTCTGGTTCAAGTTTCTCTTTGAACATGCCTCTGAATTTAGAAGCCTTGTGGATTTGAAGAGGGAAAAGAGAAAGGTCTGTGAGGGAAGGTTAGTCATGCTCTTAGCATGTTCTGGACCCATCCACATCAGACTTCTCACAAAGAGAAATAATCTAAACAATGCATGCATGCACATATATATATATATATATATATATTTTGTGTATATCCAATTTATACATACACATACTTTATCCCTTATATGCATTTTGGTCTATATAAAGTATAAATTGTAGTGAATATATGCCGAGCCATGTTGCATTTGCCACACCATCTACATGTTTTTTCCACATACAGGTGTGTTCATTTGTTTGTAGTGTCATCTTTGTCCTGTGGGGAATGGAATGTTTCAGAATATTAATGTGTTTATATTAGAAACACCCATCTAAGAGATGTATTAATCTGTATATGTACATATACATAATGTATATGTATTAATCTGTTACAAATAGGCAACAGGAACTCTAAGCATTGAATTTTATAACTCTAGGGTCTGTCTGTATTATTATACTGTAGTTCATGTGTTCAAAATCCTGCTCTTTTAAAATTCATTGCAGCTGGTAATACTTAACATTTTGTGAAAAATTTCCTGGCATTAAATCTGACTTCTAAAACATGACAAGTACATGGTAGCTACTTTATAAACTGTTGTTAACAGGCAGCTTGACATCACCTTAGAGCAAAACCATGGAATACTTCCTTTTTATATTTAATGCAAAGAAAAGTTCTGCAGCGTATCAGCTACAGTCCTTCCATACTGAGAAAAAAAATGATGCCTTGTATTAAATAGTGAAAGAATTCCACAGAAAGTACCTCAGGGTACTCACACAAGGAGACTAAATGATGGCTTTATTATGTCCTCAGTTGTGAGCACTCAACTTCTCAAGCACAACTGCAGAAATCCTCACAGGATGGTTGCTCCATGGGGTGAGGATGTCCCCTTGTAATATCATGGCAGAGACCAGCAGGCAGGACCCATACTCCACCACCCAGCCAAGAGGAGGGCAGCCAGGGAGCACCAGGGCATGTCTACCCCTGGCATCAGGCTCCTTATAGGAGCTGGGTGCAGGATCAGACCAAACCAAGACAGGTCTGGAGCTGTGCCTGGCTTGGTGGGGCACATGGCACAGCAAAGCAGAGCCGTGGGAAGCTGGAGACTGGCTCTGCCATGGTATCACTGGAGCAGCGGGTGTAAGATGTGGGCATAAGGGTCCAGCAAAAGGCTACTAAGAAGATGAAAGAATTGGATCATCTCTTATGAGGAAAAGCTGGGACTCCAGAAAGATCTTTTCAATTTATACAACCACCTGAAGGGAGGGTGCAAAGAAGATACTGGGCTCTTTTCAGTAATGCACAGAGACAGCTCAAGAGGCACAAACTGAAACATAAAAGGCTCCCTTTGAACAGCAGAAAATATTTTTACTTTGTGTGCTGGTGTCTGAACACTGGTGAAGGTTGTTCAGAGAGGTCATGGAGTCTCTTACCTTGGAGATATTCAAATACCATTCAAACAGGAGACTGGGCAACTTCTTTTAGGTGGCCCTACTTGAATAGGATGGCTCCACACTGTAATCATGGAGTCCAGTTCAATCTCAATCATTCTATGATTCAGTGATTTGTAATTTTTGTGGTTTTTTTAGTTTTCTGAACTTTCTTTTATTTTTCATAGAGATATGGGAAAAAAAAGGGCAAATGGTTTTTGCACTCAAAAAAGTATGCAAAGTATTTTCTTGTTTCAAAACCTGTAAAATTCTATTACTATTTTTGAGAATAATTATAAACAATAGAATTACTGTCGTTTTGTCCTTTTTTGATAATTTTAATTTTCAATCAGATTGGTTGTAAGATTAACAGAAATGAAAGCTGCATTGCCGTAAACTGAACAATTATGCATGGTTAACCTGCTTCTGTTTCTCAGCACCGTAAACTGCAGCTCCTAGTAGGGCATAATGCAAGATTTTATAGAATAATATGCTTTGAATTAATCAACAGAATTAGCTATTTTGAGAAATCTAATCACTCACATTTTGCCATCTAATTATGCTTATCATTCTTCTTTAGAAATATTATTATTCCAGCTGTATTTAACAGCTCTATGACATTTGATTAAAAATCATGTTCAATGCTGACTACATAAGACCATGACATATACTAAAATGTAAAAAAACCAAAAAATGTGCTTTTTTTTTTTGGAATGATAATATACTATTCACCATTGTGTATGTAGAAAATTAGGCAATTTTAAAATACATTCTACAGTTATTAGCATTTAATAGCATTCCAGTAATAATTATCTTATTAAATGGTAAGGACCTTAGAAAAAAGACTGACAGCCAATGATGATGATAAATATGCATGTGACATTTGCTCAATTGTCATAAATTCTGGACATAGGTCTATGACAAAACATACTTTCTTCCTTTCGAATGAAAAAGGAGCTCAAAATTTTCCCATCACTATATTTGGGAACTCTGAAAACAAATGTGAGAGTCATTGCTAAATAGTGTTTGCTTCCTTGCAATGGAGAAAACAAATATTTCCTGATAGTATCATTAACCACTCGGTGCACTGAGGATCAGTGATAATTGCACACCGATTGTAATGAAATAAGTGACATATAATTAGCTTTTCCAAAAAAACCAAATTGCAAGAAAAATAACAACAAAGTAATACATATTAGAGAGTGGTAATTAAAGAAGGACAGATAATCATACGATCCTAATTGAATGATGTGGTAAACGATAAATACTGCCTGTTAACTTATTTCTTATTTATTTGTTTTAATTATTTTCTTTTTTTTTTTTTTTTAGTATTCACTTTTTTATATATTGGCATTCAATTGATCCCTTGGCAAAAAAGAAATTACTTACCAATTGCATATGGACATTTGTTGCAGATTTGTATTTTATTTTTCATGCAACAAAGGCAACCAGATCAGTCCTTGGGGTCTTTTTATATGCATTTTGATTCTGTTATTTTTAGACTTCTGAGAGAATAGGAAAATAATAATAAAATCTGGTAAATAATAAATTCCTTAAAGATAACAATCTTTAAGATATCCTAAAGATAACAATCTTCTGAGTGTGACCTCTGAGCTTCATAAATGCTTGAAAATAGTGGGGCAATTGGTGCTTATCTTTCTCACTTAATTTTTGCAATAGTGTATCTCACACTCAGAGAGTTGACAATTTTACAATTTTCCTGAAAATGTTGTCAATTTCTTCCCATTAAGTTATATTGCACGTTTGAGAAAACAAATATTTTGTACCATATATAGCATAGAGACAGAGAGGATGTTGTTTATTACTATTCCCTTATAAGGCATCTGCAACATAAACTCCAAGATAAAGGAGAGTCTGAGCACATCACATGAGCTGCGGATCAGGCTCCATCTCTGTTTCTCTCTTTCCACCTTCCTCTGCACTTGCCTTCTTTGCCTCAGTAAGTTCCAGTTTTACAAGAAATAGCTTTTTCCTTTCTTTATGCTGCAGAAGATGGTTTCTTCTTTTGAAACATCCTATATACCAGGGTTGATGTTATTCTCCCAAACATTAAACTATATAAGGAGAATATGGGCTGACAAGTGTCAAGATTGTTTCCTTCATTTGCTCCGCTGCCTAAATTCATTGTTTGAAAACAAAAATTTCATGCAAATACAGGCTGCAAACTTGCACAATTTTCTCAGTTTAACTGATAATAAAAAATCAGTCATTTAAATATGAATAAATCCTTACTTGTACATAGCTAACAAATTAATTCTTCAAAAGAGCTAAAAGATTTATATCAGATCCTTATATCCAAGTACAGTGAATAATGCACACTCTTTAGGATTCTGCTGAACATTTACATAATATCCTACAAATGCAGCATCAAAGCACTCAACTACTCCAAAGTGAAGTTATGACAGTTGGACTAAGGGTTTTCCAAAAAGTCTGATTGACATTAGAAGACATCTATTGTTCTTTCAGATTCAAGTTCTAAGAGTCTTTGGATTTTGCAGGTCATTTATGGAATATTAGGATTTTTTTTAAAAAGCTGGGAGTTTTAATTCTATGAACACCTTTAGAAAACAGTAAGGGTTTTCCTTAACAGTATTTATATATGTAAATGAGTATGTACATTTATATACTATATATACATGGATGTACATACCCATATATAGAAACATATATATAAATATATAGAGATTAATAGTTCTAAAAACTTCTTGTCAGTCAACAACTACCAAGAAGTTACGTTTCTTTAAAATTAAGACAGGAAAGCCAAAATCTATTCTGTGTTCAAGTTTTCAGTGCTATAAGTACAAGATATCTTCCTAAGACTCATTCTGCTACATAAGGGTGCTTTTCCCTTCCCTGCCCTTCTATCCCTCCTCTTCTCTTTCCCCTTCTTCTTCTGCTTCCCCTCCCCCTTCTCCTTCTGCTTCCACTTCCCATTCCCTTTTAATATGCAAAATCCTCTCCAGTTCTGGAAATCAAAACATGAGAGTTAAAGTGCATTCATAAAGCACCTACTTCCATTGTGTGTGAGTTTGCAGAATCACGGAATGGTCAAGGCTGGGAGGAAATCCTGGAGGTCATCTTGTCCAGCACCCCTGTTCAAGCATGACCACCTTGGGCAAACTGCCAAAGGCTGGAGGCTGCACATCCTCTTGGGACACAATGTCCTCATGCTCAGTCACCATCACAATAAAAAAGTGTTTCCCGATGTTTAAGATAATACATCATGTTTCAGTTTGTACCCATTGTCTATGGTCCCATCACTGGCCACCGCTGGAAAAAACATGGCTCCACCTTCTTTGCAGAATTTCTTTGAGCTCAGTGTGCGAAATATGGGGATTTTATTCAATAAAAGAAGGTTAACCAGAGACAGTAAAGAATATCTGCATTTCATGTGCATTCTGAAATTATTAATCCAACAAAAATGAGGAAAAAAGGAGCAAGTTCACATGTTTCCTTAAAAAAAAAAATATTGATTAAGTAAAGGTGGGAGTTCTTGACTTTTATAATTTTGATTAAAGAATCAGAAAGCATCTGGATAGATAACACTGGGGTAAAAAATTGCACTAACCTTTTCTTTGAATATGTCATTAAAATTAAAACATAGTAAAATTCAACTTTCAAATGATCAGATAATAATTGAAATTTCCCTTTACCACATCTAGTGGAATAACCATGGCATGTGTTAACAAAATGAAATCTTATAAATAGTATATTTACTGACTGAATTATTGGGCCTTTGCTTTCAATGTCACAGTTTTTTAGCATTTTAGCAGACACCACTTTTTATTATCTTTCCATTCTAGAATTAATTTAGTAAAGATCAGATTTTATGACTTGGAGAAACACCCTAAAGATTTTTTACTTACTCAGGTTTTCAGTGGAGGTAGGATCTGCAGGAAAGATGTTCACATAGACATTTGTTTCTCCCACACATTCTTTAAAATGAAGAAATGCCCAACACAAGCTGCATAGAAAAAAACCACCATAAAATAGTTTTCCTTTCAATAAAAAAATAAAATACAAAATAAATGTTCAGTCTTTCTTTTTATGAGACACTACACTGTTCCTCTGAGACTTGCCACTAACAATTCTAAATTCAAAACAATACACAAATTATACATATTTGTGTATTTAAATTCATGAGGTATACAGAATTAAGAATACCTTATATTCTTTGGTACCCACAAGTAATAAAATATGTAATCTGTTTCTGTAAGACTGACAAATTTGTCAATAAGCTGAAAAAATAGTTTGAAAAAATACTTAGTTACATGTTAAAACCAAACAATTTTAGACCAAGAAACAAGGGAATTCTTTTGTATGAAAACACATTTTATTCAAAGAGAAATTTTATGCCATTGTGTTAAGAAAAAAAATTGAAACTCACATTACTTTTTCTGCATGTGGTCCAGGAGAAAACACTGGAATTGTCATCAAAGACTTTGGAGAAACAGTTTGGTGTATGATTAAGTATGATTAAAAATCATGAAGGCAATGGAACAAATTACTGTATACACATGGATTTATACCACATAAAGCAAAACTGGCTGCATCAGTAATACATTTCATATTTCACATGGCAAACCCATTATTTGAGTGAGATAAACAATTAATATTTCCATAGCATCTGCATGCCTCAGTTGGCATCATTTTGTCCGGTGGTTGTGAAAAAAAAAAAAATCTTTTGCTCTCTTCATTGTTCCTCACACAACTGTTTGGTGTTCAGAATTGTCGTCCTTAAAAAAATTATGCACTTAAAATTTAATATTAAAAGTAAAAGTTTCAGTCTAACTTTTTGAACGGATAAAGAAGGCATAGGTTATTTGTATCCAGTTCTAGTGGTATATGTGAATAAAATTCAGCATAAGTATAAAGGATTGGAGGGGAAGGAGAAAGAAATGGAAGACGAAGTAAAACCAATCCTCATATAGTAAAATGAGACTTAGGAAGAGATCTTTTGCTGTGATTATGGCAGTGAAAATTAAAATAATCATGGAACAGATTTTTTTTTCCTGTCCTAATTTAAAAGAATTATAACTTCTTATTAGTGGTTGGCTGACAAGAAGTTTTCAAAAGCATTTATTTTATAAAATACCAAGTATGAAGTGACCAGCTAAAGGCATATACAAATGTCTTCTAACTAGCCCTCTACATGATAATATTAGGCACAGGTAAACTGTTTTGTACTTATCCTTCAGCCACCTGGAAGCCAAATTCAGCCTATGGAAATAAGGCTCAGAGTACAAGGTTATTTCTGAACGAGTTTCCCATATTTAACTTACCATCCACTCCATCTTACTCTTGTTTGGTCTAATGGTGTCTCACACCTCTGAAAGCATTTCATCTGTATACATACATGTCACATATCTGTAAGACATCCACACAGTTTCAGCTTCAGCTTCTTTACGTCCTCATCCAAGAAAAAGGAAAGGGAAGTGATAAATGAGCAATCTATTCACATATTTTAACAAATAATAAAGTTTATGTGCAATTATAGTTCCTATGATATAGTTACTAGACAACAGACTCCAAGGATATATTCAAATTGCTATTATATATTTTTTATGACTTTTCCTGGAATTGCTATTTCAGTTTTGCTCAGTCACAGAGTTGATTTATTTGTAATAAGCAGATCACTATAATGAGCTGGCTGATTTAATTGTTTTGTTCATGGCTCATAGATTCCCCAATATATCTCAATATAACATGTAGAAAAAGAGGCAAGTCTGCAGTAAATATCAGATTGTATGTTTCAGACAAATTAGGAAATAAAAGCTTGAACTGCTAACATTACTGCTTGATTATGGAAGTCTCTCTTGAAAACTTTAAATTAGCATGATCCTAATTTCCTTGAATGTCCTACATATTCTTCCTACATATTCTACATATTTTTTCCTGTTGTTTTGAGCACATTGAATCATCTGTTTATTTCACCTCAAAAATTTACAGTGATCTGCCTTAACAATGGATTATATACTAAACCTTATACAGTAAAAAAAATTTGGAAACAATATTTTTTCTAAAATTGAAGTAGAAATTTGTTTCAGTTGCAGAAAGCTTAATTTGTCTTTTAATCATTATCTCAGGGCCTAATGTGCGTAATAAATAATATCTAGTCATTATTTTATATGGGCAATATTGCATAATAGTCTTAAATAGCTAGACTTTATTAGCTAAAAAAAACTATGCTTAGATGACAGATACAGCATTGTGGGTTGTTATATATTCATAATTAAGTAACAAACCTTTTTTTTAAAAAGAGAATATGTATTCCACCTAGGCAGAACTAGACACGACATATGTAATTTTCTTTTTAAATTTTAGGTTTTGTAATTAAAAATCCCCTGCTTTTCATTTTCATGGAACCATTGTATCTTAGGTTCATTGGGTCTTTTGTCATTTTGCTTTTTACTTTAAGTTTCTTTAATTGGGTTTGTGTGCCAGGTTTTGGTAGAGGTGGGGCTATAGAGCTGGCTTCTGTGAGAAAATGTCAGAAGTTTCCCTCACTTCTGGCAGAGCCAATTCCAACTGATTCCAGGATGGACTCACTGCTGACCAAGGTTGAGCCAATCAGAAATTATAGTAATAACTTTGTGACAACATACTTAAGAAGAAAGAAAAAAGAAGTGGTTGAATGGTTGTAATTATGTCCAGAGAAGGGCAGAGTGCAAATATGTAAGAGGAACAGCCCTGTGCAGAAGAGGGGCAGGAGGTGCTTCAGCTGCCAGAGCTGAGATTCCCCTGCAGTCTGTGGTGCAGCCCATGGTGAGGCAGCTGTGCCCCTGCAGCCCATGGAGGTCCATGGAGATGCAGAAATCCACCTGGAGCCCATGGAGGACACTCATGCTCCTCAGAGCCCGAGAGAAGGCTGTGATCCCATGGGAAACTCCTGCTGGAGTTTCGAAGCTCCTAGCAAGGAGACCCATGAAGAGAGGAGCTCACACTGGATCAGTTTCCCTGGCAGGACTTGTGATTCTCTGGGGGACCCACACTGAGCAGCCTGTTCTTGAAGGACAGCACGCTGTGGAAGAGGGACACAAGTTGCAACAGTTTGTGGAGAACTATTGTCCATGGGATGGACTCACACTGGAGAAGTTCATGGAGAACTGTCTCCCATGGGAGGCAGCCCACAGTGGAGAAGGGGAAGGACTCCTTTCCCTGGGCAGCAGGAGGAACAGCACGTGATGATCTGACCACAACTCCCATTCCCTGTCTCCCTGAGCCACTGGGAGAGGAGATAGACCTCAGGGGAGGGAAAGGGTGGGGGAAGGTGATTTTAATATTTATTTTACTTCTCATTATCATCTTTTGATTTTATTAGTAATAAATTCAATTAATATCCTAAATATGAGTTTGTTCTGCTTGGAACAGTGTTTGGTGAGTGATGTCTCTGTCCTTATCTTGAACCCATAAACCCTTTGTTATATTTTCCCTCCCTATCCACTTGCAGAAGGAAGTGACAGGGAGACTTTGGCAGGTAGTTGACATCCAGCCAGGGTCAACCCACCGCATTAAGAAAAAACTGAAGAGGAAAATTTCTCTACTTTATAAAAAATAGCAGATGCCTTTGCAAAGAATCTAAAAGTTTGAATACCACAAAGAGCCAGGCAGGATTTTAAAGAAAGTTTACTCTGAAGTCCATTATTCTTTTAGTAATAGTGTGCCAGAATTTCTTACTTCTGCAAGTCATGGTTGTACAGTCAGATATCTGACAGATACTAGCAGCTTTTTTGTTGTAATTATGATTTTTCAGACAGCATTTTAAAAGGAGAATGCAATTTTTTGTGTAATTGAGCTGTCCGACGAATCATAGGCTTATATCTGTCTTAGAAATGATCACAAGGTAAGTGTTCCAAAGTGAATAATAAAATAAAGTGAAATACCTAGAATTATTAGAAATTAATTCTCATAATAACATCATATTAATCAATTATACTCCTTGTCCTCATAATTCTTTCCAATATGGACCAGTTAAAGGCTAAGTCCTGATACATTTTTATCTGGGGATTTAGGAGTTGGAGTCGAGTTTTCTAGTGGAATTTGTATTTTCAGTTTTTGATGAATTTTATTTTGTAATTCTCCCAGATTCTTGCAGTACATTTACCTGAAAGATTTGCTTGTCTACTGCCTACAATTCACCTCTTCAACTGGTGATTCTAAAACAGACATTGCATGAAAAATTTTTGATAACATTTCACGTTTTAAATGTTAAAGACTGTTCCAACTAAAGATAAACAATGTACAGTGCAAAAAACAGAAACTTGATACTACAGAAGAATAAAAATTCTATTTTGTTTTGATTACTTAGTAAAAAGGATGCTTTTCTTAAGGATGAGCATTCTTAGTCTACAGTAAGAATCACTCCTCTGAAAAAAAAACTTTACTACTTAAACAAATATGACTATGGCAAGATATGAATAATAAGAGGATTAAAAATTCATATAGCCAAAATATTATTTGTTATTCAAATTTTAGTAATAACAGCCTTCCAAAATTGAATTTTTTGTCTGCTCCCCTCACCTGAGAGGTTATTTTAATTTAATTTGGGGTTTTATTAAATCCTGGTTTATTCTGGGTTTTTTTTTTTTTAATTTTTCAAAGCATAATACTATGATTCCTCAGCTATTTGCTCCTTGTTAGATCAGTAATTTCAAGTGCTCTGGCTTTTAAGTACCTGTTTCTTAAAGAGTGGGATCTATTATGATGAGGATGTTTCACAAGATTATTCATTGTGAAAATGGAATGTATTAATGCAGAAGATAGACTAATTATCCTATCTTTAGGATGAATTATCCTATCTCATCCTTTATTTCTAACTAGTTTTCTAGCTGTTCTAATAAATCCTTTGCAGTGACTTAAGCTCGCAGAAAACAGCTAATCTGTGTGAACATGTCTGAACATTTTGCCAAAATAGTTCATTACTGTGTTGAGAAACACCATAGTGAAACAGAATTAATCTTGTAAGCCTAGATTTTACAGTTTTTATGTAAAATTTTTTGCATTTTCCTCCACTGGGCTCATGTGGCAAGGTTTTGATAGTGAGGATAGAGTTGGCTACTGTGGGAAAGTACCATGGCTGTCAGAGAGAGAAGAGAAGAGAAGAGAAGAGAAGAGAAGAGAAGAGAAGAGAAGAGAAGAGAAGAGAAAAGAGAAGAGAAAAGAAGAGAAGAGAAGAGAAGAGAAAAGAGAAGAGAAAAGAAGAGAAAAGAGAAGAGAAGAGAAAAGAGAAGAGAAGAAGATTTTCAGGTGAAAGGAACCTACAATGATCATCTAGTCTAACTGCCTGACCACTTCATGGCTTACCAGAAGTTAAAGCATGTTGTCCAAATGCCGCTTAAACACCTACAGGCTTCAGTCATTGATCATCTCTCTAAGAAGCCTGTACCACTGTTTGACCACTCTCTCAGTCAAGAAATTAATGGTAATGTCCATCCTCAACCTCCCCTGGTGCAGCTTTGAACCATTCTCATGTGTTCTATCACCAGATCCCAGAAAGAAGCGATCAACACCTCTCTTTCCACTTCTCCTCCTCAGGAAGGTGTAGAGAGCAATGAGGTCTACCCTCAGGCTTGTTCTTTTCAAAGCACACAAGTCCAAAGTCCTCAGTTACTCCTCATTGGACATTTTTTCCATCCCTTTTACCATTTTTACTGCCCTGTCCTGGCCTCATTCAAGGAACTTCATGTCCTTCCTAAATCTTGGGGCACCGAATTGCAAAAAGCAGTCAAGGTGAGGCCACAGCAATGAGGTCACGAAGGGAAAACCACCACTTTTGACAGGCTGGTGATCCTGCTTTCGATGCATCCCAGGATGTGGTTTCACCTCTTGGATGCCAGGACACAGGGCTGGCTCACATTGATCCTGCTGCCAATAGCATCCCCAGATCCTTTTCCGCAGATCTGCTCTCCAGTCACTTCTCTCCCAATTTATACTTGTGGACAGACAGAGCCATCTCGAGCCAGACTTGATGCAGGACAGAGCTGAACCTGTCAATCATGATGGTGGTTCTTATTTGATTACACATCTAGCAAAGGGTAAATATGAAGGGAGTGTGAAAAAATATATATTCTGTAGAAGCAAAAATTGACTGCAGGGCAATGTCACAGCAGATGTATACACACTGCAGCCCATGAAGGTCTCCACAATCCCCATGCTGCAGCAGGTGGGCAGAACACATGATGGAGCAGGGAAGAACTAGGAGAACTAAGGAATGGTAGACAGGAACAGTTACATACTGACCACAGCCCCCCATTTCCCTGGGCTCCTTTGATGTGATATCAACATCAGGACTGAAGTTGAGCCTGGACAGAAGAGGGCTGGGGGAAGATGTTTTGAGTTTTGTCCTCAATCAAGTCTGAAACTCTGAGGGCAATAGTGTGCATACAGATACACAGTTTAAGAGAAAACTAATCATAGTAATAATAATATTTGCCTTTACTCCACCTATTTATCCTATTTTGAAGTAAAATAAAAATGGAAGTGTAAAGCACAAGAGGAAATTACATGTTTTTTCTTCATGCAGCAATATTTTCTTTACCTGAATTGATTCCTTTTCAAATAGTACATTTCCCTCATTACTCTAGAATCCTTTTTTTTTTTTTTTAATGGTGCGGTGAGGATTTCACAGAACAAGATAAATATACAATGTGCATATCAGATTTGTTTACTTTTGATCCAATTATGCTTTTGATAACCTGAAAGATAGAAATTTTGTTTATCTGGAAATAAGACAGAGGGGGAAAATATCTCAAGGTTGGGAGGTGTCTAACTCCTGTCCAGATTGCAATATTTAATGTTTGAATTTAGTTTCATTGCTTATACAAAATATTATTTAGCTAGGAAACTAAGAACACTAGCTCTTTGTGTATCTAGTAAAATCAAACACAGCAGACTGATGAGATGAGAATGTCCTCAAATTTTTTAGTGAGAAAAATCTACCCTAAAGAATTAAATAGATGAAATTGAGGGCAATGTTTTGGCAAAATCTTTACGCAGCCCCAGCTGAACAAATATGGTCCTATGAAATATTAAAGAAATATCCTTGTGTGAAGAAAGGAATTAGTAGCTGTAAATCTGGTCTGTGCTTCCTAGGCCCTCGTGATGCACCTCACTGACAATATTCATAGAGAAGTAGCATGTCCAAAGAACCCTTTTTTTCCCACATGAATTCCCCCAGTGCTGTCCTAGTCTCTAAGCACTGTTACCTGCAGATGTAAATCAGAGGGTACTGTTGCATAGGAAAAGTTGTTCTGTATTGTTTGGCCACTAGGTCAAAATTAGTTTTAAATTTCTTTGCATAAAGTTTTAGCAGATAGCTATTCTAGCCTTCACTGACAATTATTTTCTACAATATGAATTTATGTCTATATCTAAATGTATGAAAAAAAGAGCACTGAAATCGTCCCATCTGAGCCCTTTTTACAGTCTTTCATGAATAAAATTTGTCCAGGACACATATTAAAAGATAATCATAAACATCTACTAATTAAAATAGAACTTTGGAGTCATTATTTTAAAAATTATATTAGAGATTTTCAATGTTTTTCTTAGCCCTTACTAATAATGGTGAGATTTTATTAATTAAAATGGACTATTTGAATTGCTGCTAAAATGGAATTAATGATTTAAGCTGTCTCATCAAAGCTATTAAATGAAGACTAGTGAATGACACAAGGTTTGAGAAGACATTAGTACGTGAATTAAAAGATAGGATGAAAATAAAATCTATGACATTAAAGAGGAGAGGGAGTTAATTAAGTTTTTATCCAGCTATTATATCTTTGTCTTGCTTATTTCTAATATCTGTCACAATCACAGGAATACATTGCCATATTTCTTTAAAAGAATTTCAAGAGGAAATTTCCCAGCAAGGATGTTATTTGATCAAAAATCTAATAAAACCTATTCTTATCAAACTTCTCTCTTTGCTCCAGAAGGAAATACTAACTGGTAGCCTGTGTTTTTAGAATTTATAATATGTTGCCAGATGTGTGACTGTAGGCCTGCAATGCAAGTTTGTAATTGTAATTGTAATGCATGTTCTTTATAATTGGGATAAATTAAACAGGGACTAGTCTTTTCTAGAACTTGTTCTAAAATATGTTCAAATAAATGTTGATTTGTTTGCTTTGATTGATTTGTTTTGTTAATTTGCTTTAATAGGAGCACAAATATATTCTGTTTACACCTCTTTTATACTTTATATCAAGTATATGATTCAGACACACATTGCAATGTTTTTGTTGATAATGTTTTAAATAATCTAGCTGGGTATTTAAAGTGTGTTAATGTTGCAATGTTTTTGTTGATAATGTTTTAAATAATCTAGCTGGGTATTTAAAGTGTGTTAATGTACTTACACATGAAACCATCATATAAAAATTTAATTAATACGAAACAAGTACATAAATCCCAGAATTCTTTGTAGCATAAAGGAACAAGCTTGCAAAATTCCAAATCTACTGTATTCTTGAGATTGTTGCCATTCTTATTGTCTTCAAGCTTTTACTTTTCTGGACTATAGAAATAGAAGAGACTAGAATGGTTTGGACATTAAAGATCAGCTAGCTCCAATCCCTCTGCTGCAGGCAAGGTCACCTCCCATGAGGCCAGGTTTCTCAAAGCCCCACCCAGCCTGGCCTTGTATACTTCCAGGTGCCTCACTGCCCTCACAGGAAAGAATTTCTTCCTAATATCTAATCTAAACCTATCCTCTTTCACTTTGATACCATTCACCCATGTCCCCCTTGCAAAAAATCTCTTCCCATTTTTCTTGTAGGCACTCTTCAGATATTGAAAGGTTTAGAAAGGGTGTAATAAAATCACCCTAAAACCAGGAAGAACAGTCCCAATTCTCTGAGCTTTTATTTAGAGGAGAAGTGTTTCAACCCTTTAACTGCTTCTCTGGATTTGCTTCAATAGGTCCTTCCTGTGGTGGGAATATTTAAAATAAAATTTACAAATTATTCCAGACTTGGGAGTGGAGCAGGTAAAAAAGGTACCTAGGCAGACTGGAAAAATAGATTGACAGGATTATAATGAAATTAAAAAGCCCTGGCCTAAGGGAGGAAGACACTAGCAAGCCCAGTCAGGATACTTCAAACAATTTATCAGCACA
>WEZZ01007504.1:57948-74617 GCA_013400585.1 Chloropsis cyanopogon | reverse complement strand
TGTTTTTTTCTGGTTTTTATAGCAAAAACAGAAAATATTTACTGTAATTTACAAAAAAAAAAAAAAAAAAAAAAAAAAAACCAAAAAAAAACAACAAAAAAACAACTAAAAAAACCCACTTCATTACAAAAAAAACCCTTCACTTTTATTCTTTTAAAAGTGAAGATGGCATTTTCATGGTTTTAGTAGTAACCCATTTTCTAGTTTATAAGCCTGCAAGGAAAAAAATTCATTTCAGTGCCTTAAACCAGCTGAAAGTTTTAAGCATAACAAGAATTATAAGATCAACTCATGTTGTAACAGTCTAACATGGAGACTTTTTGTTGATCTCTTTTTTAACCATGAAGCATCAAGAACAAATTTGGTATTTTCTATTTTTCTTGCAGAAGTCAGTGCTATTAATATTTCCCTCAAAGCAGGGAAAAGTGTCAGTTTAATAGATGGGTGACTTAAAGGAAGGAAATACTTTTAAAGTATTTGTCAATTTATATTGGATATATACTTTTTATGTAGAGAGTCTAATTCTAACTTGAGGATTTCAATAGGCATGTTATTACTTTCAGGCTGTCTTGCTCAGGTTTCTGATATATTACTTCACTATCAGAATATGAGTGAAGAGATAAGAAGTGAGTTAATCAGCCTCCGCAAGCAAAGGACTTCTCTCTTTCTGTACATTGTAGGTTGAAGATGGCTTAAAAAGTCCAAGCACCTGTGCAATATTTAGAAGCCTCGGATTTTGGAAACTTTTTTCTTTGAGGCAGGGGAGAAGAGGGAAGTAGTAGGTTCCCCTTGCTTCTTTATCTCCTGCCCAAGTAACATGGTTGTGAAGAAGAATTTAAAATATAGAGCTGGTATATCTTAAAGGCTGAAAACTGAGCAAAGAATCAAAAACTCATTTGAAAACACATGCTTTACTACTCCCATTCCTAATTATTTTTGGGTTGGCTTTATGACAGTCAGGCAGGAACAGGTGCTGTCTGAACACTAGACAGGCAGGACTGAAAATCCAAACTTCATATTATGAATGGATTTAACTTCTTTTTCTTAAATAACAAAAGATTCTGCCTCACATATAAACATTTTCCTTTTTTATTTCCCCAAAGAAAAAAAAGATGTTGGCATCCCCTGAGTAATGAAAGCTTGTGTTGTCTTTATGATCTTTTATAAATTTTATCTGATCCTAGTTTTGTGTTGCCAATTTGCAGCACATACATGAGTTCAAAGAGAAAGGTAAGGACTCTGCACTATAATGCTCACTGCTCTTCTCCCAGGAGCTCATAGTGCAATGATGAGAGCACTGAGAACATTATGGCTGGATAAATTGTCACCCCGCTTGGCTATGCTGATTTGCCCCCTTGGCAGAGATTTTGTCAGGAAGATATGCATTTGTGCATTGTGGCCTGGTTTTATTTGTTTGGTTGGTTGTTTTATGTAGTTGTTCTTTGGGTTAGGTTGTTTGATTGATTTTTTTTTTAAGTTAAATAAATGCTATATGAAAAACAGAACGAAACCCCTTTTTTAATTGGCAGCTTTATATTCTTTTCTGTATTGGTGTAGATGTAAAGGAACAACAGAGAGCCCTGACTGACCAATGGTAAGAAAAATTGATATAAGTACATCAGCTACAGCAGTCCCTGGGGAACCATTGTTGTCACATTTTCTGAAAGGAAACAGGAACAGAGCTTTCCTACCACAAATTTAGATCACAAGCTCTGTGGGACATGAACTTCACCTGTTTGAGTGTCCATCCCCTTGCATCACACGCCTCAATGATGACAGAAATTCTTTTCATACTGCACTGTAAAAAGTGAGTTAATACGAGAGATTTAGTTCAGTGGATTCAGGACCAGCACAGTCAAAATACACATACAGAGCCTAAATTGGCACAAATACAATGTCAAAACCCAAAATCAAATTTTGAAAGCATTAGAACCTTGATTGTTTAATTGGACCAGCATGTGGTGAAAGAAAAAGCAAAGGAAATGTATGGCAAATCCAGCTTCACCATTGGAGTCAGACAGACAGCAATTTCTATCATGAGATTCTGAAATATGCATTTTGATGTCTGGTTGCTGGGAATAAGGGAAAGTTAAAGATGACTCAGCTCCAGAGAACTAGTTGTTTATTAATTTATATGGGGTCAGCTGAAATCATGAGCTGTAATATCTGAAAACTGAGGTTTGTCCATCAAGGCAAAGGACCAATTTTCAGCATAATAAAAGAACCCAAATGGCTGTACAGATGACAACTCAGTAATCATTTGTAACTGGAGAACAGCAGTTCAACACACTAAGATGAGCATTTACAAGCTTACAGCCATTTAATTGCAATAAGCTGACTCACTAGCACCATGCATTCTCATATAAACCAAATCAGAAAACAAAGGCCAGGCTAATAAAAGGTGCTCTGAAGTTCAGCCAAAGGCTTTGAATCATGGCAGAGCTGTTATCCTGCAGGTATTCTTGTGACAGGACTGTAGACTACAAGTAGCTCCATTTCTAACCATCTCCTTTCACCAATATATAACTTTACTACAGACAATTGCCTGAGACCAAGTCAGTCCAAGTGGAATACTCTTTTGGAGCCCAGTCTGACCTATGCTGGAGAGCCAGTGAGCTGACCCATATCATCAGCTTGTTTCTAACTCTGTGGCAAGACAGGTCTGCTTTTTCCATCTGAGCTGGGACAACAATGAGCCTTGCTTGACATTCTGTTCCCATTTCAAGAAGCCTCCCAGACTGGCAGTCTCTCCCTAACCTTTTGTCTGATCATTGCCTTTTGACCCTGGCTTTGGTGAATAATCATGTTTTCACTGATGTGTCTGCTGTCCTGTTTTGTTTGAAGTGGTAGACCTTGCCAGCACTTCAACGTTCCATTGAATTTCTTTAGTGCTTTCTGACTGATCTACCTGCATTGCACCTAGCCTGCAATCATATCCCAGTTCCCTGTAATTTGCGGCTATGAACAGTTTCCTTTCATGGTTCTATTGTTTTACTTAATCTCAAAACAATCTTGCATGTTTATGCCAGCTATAATTGTGAAATGAAATCAAAACACAAATATAACTATCACCTGTGATAAAATATTTTAAACTACTAAAAGAAACCTACAAAGAAGAAGCACTAAAAGTTTCTTTACTAAAAGAGGATTTTCCCTACTCCCTGACCCCCACATTCTGGGATTTGACAAGGAAAAGAATGGTAGTTGGTCTTTCTGTGTCCTTGAGAAACTGCAAAGGTAGGATATTTGGCATAATATCGGTGCAGAGTTTTGCTGTGTTATTACATTGCTATGGTAACAAAACCAGGCCTAATTTGAAGCACATCTTTCCGTCTTCTACTTGTCTTCCCAGCTCTTTGAAATGCATTATATAATGCTTCTGACCAAACAATTCCAGTAACTCAAAGAAACACTTCAATAGTAGTTTGTGAAATTGAAATGGGAGGTCATATTTAATCACTAGATTTCAAGAATAAGGAAAAATGTGAATTAGTGACTTAAACACAAAAGGAGACACACTGCACTTCAGAGGACATTTATATGGTACACAGAAAAATTGTCACGTTGCTGAAACTAGAACATTTGCTACAGTAAAATACAGGTTTTCCAAATTTCCAAAAATTAGGGTGGATAAGCATGAGAACAGGTTGTGGCATGAGCTTTACCATTACTTAAAATCCTTTCATTCAAAAAGAGTGGATTTGTAAGATGTAGGCTGTACATAGCATAGTGACAAGGTAATCAGCCCAAAACTGAGGAAAATTTTATACTGGCTCTACAAAGATAGGGGATTTTTAAAGTTTATTATTAGCTGTCAAATTTTCTGAAATATTTTATAAAAACTGCCATGTATAACAGGAAAGAACTCACTATGCCTGCTAAGAAATAGTAGACTGTTTCCCCAACCCTTACTCCCTGCAGCAATAGAAGAGTTTGAGATCAGTGTTCTAACAAAGTGCAAGAGAACATGTTATTAAAAAAAAAACAAAAAAACCCCAAACCTAAACCAACCAAACAAAAACAAGAAAGAAATTTAAAAAAACCCCAAAACTTTCTACTTGCTTGCAGAAGGGAAAATACATAGAAAAAATAGAGAAAAAATAGTCTATTTTTCTCTGAGATAGCATCGCCATGAGCTCGTGCTGAGAGAGCACACCAGACCCCACAGGAATGAATTGATTCCCAGTACAGAGGGCTATGACTGTTACTGCTTCTCCCAAGAACTGCAGCTCACTTGCCAGAGTGCTCACATTTCATACACGAGCAACCCTAGAAGTGTTCCTTGACTTAGCGTAACATGTTTGACTTAGCACAGAATTTTAGCAGCTGTAAAATGAGATACTCTTGTTTCCCATCACTGAAGGGCAGCTCAGCAAAGGTACCTGGAAATAATCCCATGTTAAATGCCTTCCAGCAGCTATAAGTATTTAACTGTATAAGCCTTATCTGAACAGGCAAGCAAAGTAAACATAATTCCTCAGGTTAAACCCTCCAGTAATTTTTATTCTGGGTGCAGAAGCTGGTTTGGGCAAAAGAAAGAGAGGAGAAATATGAAAAGAAAAAAAAAGAACAGGAAAGCAAGGATAAGAGGAGGATAAGGCCTGTAATCCATACATAGAAAAAAAAAAAAAAAAAAAGACAGCTCTGCCTTCAAAACTGATACCAACAGCTTGATATCACCAGCAACAGATGCCAGCTGATGCAAGGATGGCTCTGTCACTCAGAACTCCTCATCTTTCGTCCTAGCAATTCAGTGTGGGGGGAGGTGGTTTGCTGGGGAGAGGGGATATCAGGAAGGTTATTGTGGTGTCCTGATGCAGCTTTATTGAACAGCCAGCTGCCTGTGAGCCTGGATGAACACACAGCTGGTGGCAGTAACCCAGATGGGTCCTTACCTGAGGGAAGAACCAGCTTGGTGGGAGCTTCTGCAGCCATGGCCACCACATAACCCAAAGCCCAGAAGCAGATTCTACTCGGGGGGGAGAGGAAGGCCCAAGAAGACTATCAAACCCCACGGTGCTTTCAGCTGGTCTTTCTCCACACACATTTGTATCAGGGCAGCACTTACCACTGTTTTTCAATTGAGAACTGAAACAGCAGCTACCAAACAGCCCTAAGTACTGCTCTTGGCATTGCCTGGTAATTGGAAAATTGGCTGAATCTGTTAAATGTGTAAATAGGCTGTCATTGTGCCACACTTGCAGAACAAGCTGTAACCACTTGGGTTTTTTAGGAAATTTGCCTGCCTGCTTCCATGGCTGCCCTATTCTCGGATTGCCCTTGCTTCCCCCAGAAAGAATCAGAGCAAACAAACAGCTAAGCCCTACAACTATCATTGATGAGAGAACACACAACATTTTTTAAGTCACAGTTTTTGGGACTGTCTGGCCTTTTAATGCAAACAGCTTGTTTTGAGAAAATTCAGCACCCTGTGTTGTCATCCTTCTTCCCTTCACCCTCCCACCCCAGTAATGGTCAAGGAAACCCAGAAATATCAAATGTCATGCTGCAGTTTTTCTGCTGTAAACAGTTCACTTTCCCATTTACACTACTGTCACGTGTGCTAGAATGAGCAGCTAGAAGTCTTCCCAGACAAGTGCTCTTCACATCATCCTCTCTGTGAGTCTGACCCTTCCTTTATAAATAGTGCTAAGAAATCCCATCTGGTTCAATCCGGTTGCACTTTAAAGTATTTGTGCACCTAAAATCATTCTCCTCTTTTCTGCTCTGTCATCTCTGACACTAGAGAAATTATCTCCTAGCAGTACAAATTGTACTTCCTGTCTGCAAGAGAACCCTCACTATGCTTATATCCACAAACAGGCAGAAAGTGAGCTTGCCATATATGAGGCTATTTGTTTCACCAGCAGTGATCACAGGAGGCAGGGAAGGCCCCTCAGTGAGTCTCTCTCATTGCAGTCATCAGACAAGCACGTGCTGTGTGGGCTTGCAGTAGGAGACACAGCGCAGCGCACAGATAGTTATGGAAATGAAACACCTGCCAAAGGTTTCAACTTGCTGTCAGCTCTGGCAAGAAAAAGCATAAATATAATTACGTTTTCAGTGGCACAAGCTAGTTAGATCTCAAGCTACTATGCTCCTCAAGCAGAAAGGGCATCAGGTTGTAACAATGTCAGCACCCAGTAGGGTGTGAAGTGCAAAACTGTGTTTTTAATGATCAGGTAGGAGCAGGGGATGGATATGCAATTCATGTATATTATCATATGCTCATGACCTCTTTCCAATGTGATGGAGAAATATTTACAGCAGAATTAACTCACATGGTTTTTGTGAAATGAAATCTGCCACTCTGTATTGCAGTTTCAGTGGGTCCAGTGAGGTCAGAGAGGCGGGGGGAATGGGCTTTCCTTAGTCACAGGTCATCAGGACTGCCTCATTCCTCCCTGCAGACCTGATATCACCACAGGGCTGTCCCCCCAGGCCACGGCCAGGGTGCAGGATGCTTTGCTGAGGTGCACTGTTGTCTTAATCCTGGGCTTAGAATTGAAAGCCACACACAGTTAGAGGGGGGAAAAGGGATTTTACCTTGGTTTATTGAGACTTTCAGGTAGAAGAACTTCTGCAGCAATGCTCCCCCTGGGTCGACACATGGAACTGACCCCGGTCCCCCCAGCCCTCCCCATATTATACTGTAGATCATGGATATTGGTGTACCTATCACAGGCCCCCCAATGGGAGGCTGAGAGAAGCCCCCTCGTGGGGCACACTCCCCTCCCCACCCCGCCCTGGGGTAGGTCTCTCTTAGTTTACAGAACATGTTCTGGAGAGGACCTTGGGCCTTGGGCCCTGACGCTTAAACTTTATGAAAAGTGGAGATGTTTAGTCTCTGGACTTAAGCTAGTTATCAAACTAGAAACTTACAGGAATGTGGGCCAAAAGCTCCTGGAATGTCTAAGGTTACACAAAGGTATATATGAAAAAGGGGATATGAAAGAAATATATGAAAAAGGGGATATGAAAGAAATATATGAAAAGTAAAAATCCATCAGGCATCAGCACTACAGCTCAGGATGTGACCTTCTGATTTTCTGTTTGCCGCAGGAGCTGCAGGCTGGTGGGAAGCCAGCTGTACCCACAGCTTCTGTGTGAAAAGGTGTTCATCAGCAGAGGGTGTCACACTCCAGGTGCCCATTGCTGCAGGTCTGGCTTCTTTCAAGTGTTACTGAGTGGAGAAGGAGAGCATAGAATGTGTCAACCTCTCTTTCTGGCTGTGGGTCTCCAAGTCTATATAGCTGTGCTCTCCAGTACATTTCATTAGAGCACTATGTGACAAATAATAATTTTTATTTTGTGTCTGACATGAAACAGACACTACAGTCTTCATATGAATAGAAAATGGTGCCAATTTCTCTTCTTTAGAAATGCTACAAAAGCCTCTATTACTTTCATATCATGGATAGACTAGTAAAGACTTTTAAACCATTTTCATTGGATTCTACACTGTTAAAACCAAGGCATCATCACACCATTTTTCCTAGGTATTTGAAGAGCTAGTTTTGATTGAGATAAGAATTCACAGCAGTGAATTTTTGCCACTTACCTCTAAACACACATAATAAGAAGCAAGACTAATTGCTTGCAAAACCAAAAAATGCATTAAGAAAAACTGCATAAAGCCTGAGATTTAACTGCTTTGTACTAGACCATTCATGTCACCACAAAGTGTAAAATAAGCATTCTTTTGATGTTTAAACTGTATTTCTCTTCAAAAGTCTTTTAAAATTTGGTGGAAATGCAATTTCCTTATTATGTATTTTCTCACTCTCATTTTCTCTAGGCAAAAGAGAAAGGTGGAGAAAATACGGATAAAGTGATCTGACTGCTGGCAAAGAGTTCTTACAGAGAAAGCTTAATAGATTGTTCTCCTAAAGTTTGTCAAAGAGAAACCAAAAAGCAATTTTAAGTAGTCATTACCTAATTCTACAGTAAGAAAATGAAAAAGACTTTAGAATACTAAAAATTGTAAATTCTTCAGTGTAGTGTAGAAGAACTACAAGGAATAAATAGATCTTGATAACATTTACTAAAATGAATTTTCAGTGAAGCTGATGACTGGTTTTCTTAAAGGACTAATCAGTGTAATAACAAGAGCAGCACATCTGTCATTTCTTGGTACATTCATATAAGATGATATGCCTTTTTTCAAAGCCATTTAGCTAAACAAATTGTTTTGGAGAGTAATTTACAGTTAGGACCCAAAATGCCCAGGAGGGTAGTACCTATTGACTCTTTTTGCATGAAATGAACCCACAAACCAGACAGCTCAGACTCTACTGGTTTTATTTCTCCTTGTGTGACCCAGTTATGGGGGTACATACTAAACTAAGCAGGTTGCTGTGTCCTGGCTCTTAACAGGCAGCTCAGAGATAAAACTTTGTCTTACACAAGAAAGTGTTTGTGTCTGTCAGAGACATGCTGAGATTTTTCCAACTACATTAAGTTCCAGCCTATGTTTTGAGGGTAACTCCCTATCTGTGGAACGAGAGGGACAGACCAGGTAATCAAGTAAGTATTTAAATATAAACATACCATTCATTCATGCAGAACAAAGGAGTCAGATGACAATTAGTCTTCCCAGAGTCCAAACTTCTGGGTTCCACACTAAGTTAAACTTTGAGCTAGTAATCCATTTCAAGTTTAAATTAATACTCAGAGTGATGTGGACCTGGCTACAGTACCTACTTTATTTAGAAGAAATCAAATGTATCCTCTAGCTGGTAATAAGACTCTAGAAAGTCTTATTGCTTGTCTTACTCTGGACTTTTACCACTGGGGATGTAACATCGGTTGGAGAAGGAGAGAAGTATCCTGTTAAATTTATCATAAAATTACTTTATATTAAAAATTCCTACAACACAGAGGGTTTCTTTCTCTGTGAAGAAAATAAAATATTTTCAAAAGAATTTTCCTGAAAATCAGACAAGAGTCTCCATTAGCTAAGGTTATGTGAAGGTGTATGACCATATGTAGCTATGGTTCCATCGATTTTTTGCATTCATGGCTATATTGATTTCAGCAAGATGATGAAAACTCAATAAATAAATTGTCTTTATATTTTTTATTCATTATAACCACAAATTCATGTGAAGCCTTGTGAATTCACATGAATCCTTACAAATGATAAAAATGAGGACATCCTAGGTGTCAGAAATTATCTTCTCCAGGCAGATATTGGAGTTTCTCCTCAAAAAAATTGAATGCATCACACTAAGACTTTCACAGATGCTTAGTTACAGTTTTAATGAGAAAAAGAAAATAGTGAGCTGAAGCTGAAGCTCAAGTGTGGGGAACATCCCCAGCATCCCATTGCAGTTTCTGGCTGGTTTCGCTCCCCAGATCTACTGCGTGAATAATTTTCCTTAATGATGTGGGTCAGCCCAAATATGTTTTTTATTTTCTCTGGGTGTGGAAGCTGGGAGAGCACAGTTCAGTGCCCAGCAGGTCCTGTTTTTTATTGTTGGTCCTGCCTGCAGTGAAGCAAAGACAGCTATTTATAGCTATACATTCTTTTCTGGCAACATCTGTGTCTTTTTCAATATTATTGTGTTATTAAGCTCACCAAGAGGTTTTAGTCAATGCAAGGGCTGTAGCCTGGCTGGTAGAAATGGAAAATTGCTGCTTTACTGCTTTTATTAGTGTAGGTATGTAGAACCAATTTCAAAACCCAGACACAGAGGAGAGTCTCTTTTCAACTCAGTAAATCCAAATCAGACATTGCACAGTCAAATCCAATCCAGTATTATAATTTTTTTCCATCTCAGTTTGGGGAAAATAAGAGCCAGTGAAGATGCTGAAAACAATTTTGGGGTGGAAATTCTAGATACTTAAACAGCTCTCGCAACTGGAATTATTTTGCCATGTGCTCCATGGTCCAACATCATGTTTGAAAGGGTATTTATTTTGAGTACCATTTGAACCTAAATGAAAGAGAAAGCAGATAATTTATTCAAATAAGATCAAAGTTGATAAAACTGGGAACATTAATTCTGCAGAAAAGACAGGCATGATATTAGTGCAGAAGTATATAAAAGAGGTGGATAGCTATAGATGATGTCCTCTGCAATTAGTCACTGCTGGCAGAACAAAGCCACAAAGTGAAGTTCCTGCAGTTATTGCTGAAGTGAAACATTAGGCAGGGAACTGTACCTATTGAAAAACAGTGGAGCTGCCAAGTCTAATTGCAGACTCCCAAGAATCGAAGATATTTTGAGCTGGGCCAGACATCCAAAGGTAGATGAGGAGTAAGGAAATCAACATCCCTCCTCCACCACTTACATACAAAAGAGGAGGAAAGAACAAATTATCTGTTTGCAACTTAAGAATGGCAGAGTCAAGGGGAGACACGCAGAAAAAAAAAATCTTTCCCCAAAATGAGAAAAAACTCCCTGATAAACAATAAATCCCACCCCAATCCACTTGTATAAGTAAGTTGCTTTTCTAGGGCAACAAGGATGAGAGAAAAAAGAGAAATGAGACTTTACTCATGTTGTTCACTGAAAAGTAGTCATAGTTTAGAAATGGCACTGCCCAATTTAGTGCTCCCACAGAGACTCTGCAAACCATGTGCTGCCCACTCTCTCCTCACGGCACACAGGGCTGAGAGCACAGGAACAGACAGTGCAGCACCTGTGCCTCAGCCTCTGAATACACAGCAGGGTTCTGTAAGCCAGGACTAGCTACAGTCACAGAGATCCCACCAGCTCTGACACCTCCCCAGAACTGGGGGGTAAATTGTGACCAAGACCTGCACAGTTAACTTTTAGCCACTCTACGTTTTGTCCAGGTTGCTGGGACCAGAACCTCATATCCTCATAATTTGAAAGCTCTCCACAATATGAGTTCAGTCCAGTGCTCATTATTATCAGGTAAAAATGTCTTATGTTTAGGAGCAGAGGAACTGAAAGAGTCCTGAATCACTGAGTGTAACATCTTTGCCCTGTTTTATGTACACCTTTTCATCAGCTACGCAAGTTAGATTGTGAGTTTAATAGTGTGGTTTTGTGAGTTTGGGGTTTTTTCTGTCCCAAACAGATTCTTTAAAACCATGATGCTTCTGTTTTCCAGTCTGAACCTATTGGTGGACTTTTTATAGCCAATTGTTCCTGTGGTGACATTGTCCTTCAGTTTAGTTATAACTCATGATAATGATGTTTAATCTCATTTATTTTCACAATCATGTCTCCTTTTAGCTCTCAATATACTGCCTAAGCCAAAGCACTCTATCTTCCCCTAAAAAAATGGGCTCATTGTTTCTCAAATTCCTTCTCGCAGTTGAATAAAAAGATTATTTACAAATGAGGCAACAGCAGAGCTATTTATATTGATGTCAATTACCCCTCTTCTACCAGAAATACTTCTTTTCATGTACTTTAGGACTATACTGGCATTTTTCATGTCTGTGCTATTTGGCCAATGTGTCATGAAGGCCATATACCCAGATATTTTCCAATTCAGGCATTTGTAGCTGAGCTCTTTACAGTTTATAAAGAGGTTTAATTCACAAATATTTAACCTTCTGTTTGTGTACTTCCAGTTTGAGGCCATTTTCAGCCCAGTCCACTCCTTCCTAATCAGTACCTCAACACTCTCACATAGACCATATTTCTTTGGCATCAGCACATGCCTTGGTCACCACTTTGGACCAGAACAATATGCACCCTTTATGTTGTGTGCTTGAAAGACCACTGATCTCTAAAAAATAGAGATGAACTCTTTGCTCAGTAATCCAGCTTCCTCCATATTTTTGTCTCTTCCCTTGGCTTCTGTAAAAAAATTGATTTGGAATTCTCTCTCCCTGATCACATCTACCTCCTAATCAGATGTGGAACTATCACTAGTACTGTGAATTTTTTTAAGAAAAGTCTAGCATATCTATGCTTGCATCTTCATTTGCATATTCTTAAGCCTTCTGTGTACTAACACCAAACAGAAGTTTTGTTGCCCTGTTCAACCATTTTCTACTCTATTCTAGCCCTCTCCTACTTTAAAATTGACCTCTCATAGTCTACCTGTGAAAATAAATTCATGGTGATTAGATCAGGTTTCTATTCATCTACTGAAAACTGAAGGATAATTTACCCTTAAATGGCAGGTCTAGACATGCAGACACCTTCAGCAAAGTCCTAGTCTGGTCAGTCCTTGATAGAACAACTCTACTGACAGATGCTTTGCCAGAGATAGTTAGAAATTTTCTGAGAAGAGCTGTAGAGGACAGGGACATCATCTCTGCAGAGAGAATTAAATAGGAAAAATATACCAGCAAGAACAGTGGCAGGAGGGCAGAAGTGAATTTCAGGAGGTTCAAGGTAGGGACGTCAAGAACACATGATCTCTTTGGACTTCAAGTGTCAGTGCATGTTCAATAATGTATTTAATTTTACTTTCAGCCACTAATCAGAAATATCAGCAATTCTTCTTTTCTTCTTCATGATTTCTGTTGGTCTGGGGACCCTCCGCATCAAATACATTCTAAATATATAAAAATATAAAAAAGGTCCAACACTGCAGCATGCACCCGTCAGTCACAGCTTTGTGGGCGTGAGCCACAGATATGTCATCTCTGATACCCTGATAAAAAAAATTCAAATCAATAGACTGTATTAAACCACCCCATGTCACCATAGATATGAGGAAAACAAACCCTGTTATTGATTTTGCAGCCCACTAAGCTGCGAAACAAAACCAATGGAAAATGTTTGTCACTTTCCGTCATTTGTTTAACCAAATCTCCAAATTAGAATGCTTGTAGGGCTAATGAACGAAGAAGGAGTCACTGGAAACTGGTGGATCTACTGAAGGACAGTCAAACAATAAGCAACAAAACCTGCTTTGGGTTCTCAGTATCCATAAGGAATCTGTCCTATTTTGTACTGTAGGAGGAAGAGAGGAGTAAAGAAGAAGTAGACACTTGAGGTTTGTCACCCTAACGACAATCAAAAAGGTGAATCCTGGCAAGGTAAACCAATTTTCTCTCCCCTCCCCTTCCTGGTCCTGAAAATAGACAAAACTTATTTTTTCTTATCTACTTAGCCTTAACTGGACTTGTGTAGTTAAGGAAAAAAAAAAAAAAAAAAAAAAAAAGAGGTAGGTTTAGGGGTTTTTTTTAATGTTCTGTGTTTTAAAAGCTACTTTACCTGTTGGAGGGAAGTGAAAGGAGTAGTACTAATTTATAAATAATTCTCTGGTTTGTCCATTCCTAGTACAGAAGATGTTTAAATGAAAGACATTTTCAGGATTCCTGAACAGCACACATCCAATTCACTTTCTCGGTCACTCTGGCACAGGATGTAAATTAAATTCAAGTAGGTAGGTAGTAACTCAAGATTACCCTTTTCGCATTTCATCACAGATTTCCAAGTGCCGGCTCATACAATGTGATCATGCTTGATTTGATTCTGGGTATGTTCAACTGCATTGTGCAATGGCCTTTGGGTTTATTTATAAAATGATATTTCTAGTGCAGTTTATTACAATACAGAGACTGTAATAAAATCTTTGTTACAAAACAATATTAGTCTGCAAAGAACTTCCTCAAACCTGACATGGAAAAAACACTTTCTTTTACCTCTATAGAGATGTCTCAATCAGCCCAGGGTACCGTGATGAACAACCCTTTCCAGCGAGACACTCCAGAATGAGCTGAAGTTTTGTACAGAGATAGTAGTGGAAACAGCCACAGTATTAATCAAAAATTGCTCATAATCTTGAGAGCCTTTATCCAAGTAAACTAATACAAGCTGGAGTCCATGAGTGTTCTAGCTGTTGTACATCACATTGCAAAGTAGCAGTGCTGAGAGAGTGCAGAGATAGGATCTGTCGCTCTATAAATGTGATGTAAGGCTTCTTCAAAGGTTTACCATTAAGTAAAGTGTTGAAAACTCATGGAAAAGTACTGCTGCATCAACCAGTGTTTCAAAAAGTATCCAAGAGTCAGAGAATATGGAAGATTAATTTTATTGAAACGCATTTTAAAAAAAAACCCTAATATTTGAGATCAGAAAAACAAATTCAGAACAAATGGAAACAAGAATGTACCCTAATATTTGAGATCAGAAAAACAAATTCAGAACAAATGGAAACAAGAATGTACTGTTCAGAGAAGAAATACAAGATGATAGTGGTTTCAAAACCAGAACTTTTGCCAAACTTCAAAGCAAAACTTCAAGAGCTAGTAAATATGGATTTGTTTATCTTCTCACAGGGACTGATTGCAAAGGGAAATATATTTTATTGTCACATGGTGTAGCCGGCACTTAGAGGCTCATTACAGAAACATACAATACCTGAAACTTCAGCGCCTGTGCAAGCTGAGAAGCTAGATATTATTGGTAGCTACTGGACTTTGGTCTTAAAAAAACATGGAGTCTGACTCCTCAAGAAAAAATGCCCTTCAGGTTATGGCATTCTGTAGCAATTCCTATAATATAGGCACATCTGCTATCTCACACCAAAACTGCATCTGAGTGATACAGTGAGGTGCCCCTGACAGGAGATCAATTGTACAAATATTAACAAAATAACAAAGTTTCCTCCATAAAAATAACTGAACATAGAAGGTTTTATAACCTCTGTATAGAATGTACAATCCAGTATTTTGCTTAGTTCTTACCAGGGTCAGCTAAAAGATGAGGAAAAAAACCTGCCTGAATAGGCACCTAGGCTGAAGTTGGAAATGCTGTTAGAAGTGTGCAGACTCTATGTGAACTTTCAATTAATATGAACCCAATTAGTTTAATCAGAAGTAAAAACTAATCAAGCTTCAATGACTGTAACACACATGTAGTGTCACAAGTTGAATACAAATTCTTGACGGATGTTAAGGCTGCAGAGAAAGGTGTGTGCCTGTCTGAGGGAAACACGGCGGCTGAAAGTGATGGGACCACTCTTGATTTTATGTTAACCTGATCTCTGAAAGAAACATTCACTGAAGTACTGAGAGTGTCATAAAATCATGGTATCAAGTTTTATCAAGTGACAGAAACTCCCCTGGCAGTTCCAGCAGCAGACATGAGGGCTGAAAGAATATCAGAGCTCTTGTTCACTGTTTCATTGCAGAGCTCCAGTATGACAAAAAGTGTCAGGAACTGGGATTAAGTTCAGTCAAACAGGATGGTCATCATAAAATTGTGCATGGCAACAGAAACTCTTTGGAAACATTCAAATAAAGTAAGATAGCTAAATTTAAGGAGTTGAAATCTGTAAACCAGAAGCAATCACAACCAATGCAATTTGAGTATTTTCTAACCCCTAATGTTGACATGTTTGTTGGAGGTGGGGAGTTGTGGGGGAGATCCTGAACCAAGCAAAAAAATGAAAAATAAATAAATGGTCCAAAATACACATAAAATCAATTTAGTTTTCACTGCAGAAGTATTTTTAAGCCAAGCAGACATATGCTACAGAAGAATAAGACATCACCTTCTGAAGGTCAAGAGGAAGTGAAGGAAATAAGAACTGAGTCAACCACTTTTCCCATCAAGGTTTCAGACTAACAGCACAATCAGAATGTTCTGGGAAAGGAAAGCCCAAGGGCATGAAATGACTGGCTGATTATTCTGGGTTTATATACTTTATGAAACTCTATTTTTTACTATTGGTTGTTCCTGGAAGAAATCTGGAGGTCAGTACACCTTCAAACCCCACTGGTGCATTGTGCAGAGGCTCACAGTTCACCTCGGCAGCCAGCACAGCCAAGGCAGGGAGCAGCCCAGGCTGAGTGACTGCAGAGCTGCTCCTTATTGCAGCACAGCTCCCACCAGGGCTGGTCCCTGCCTCAGCAGTGATAGCAGACATGAAGAACATTTTCATTGTTTGTAGCATTACTGCTAGCTTTGTCTTTCAATTTCTTATGTTAAAACAATTTCAGGTAGTAACTAGGAAACTTCTTAATTATTCTTTTTATTTCTTCTCCTTTAATTCCATGGTCCCACAGTAGCCTCTCCCACTTAAGTCAATGACAGCTTGACTTTGCAACAATAAATTTCTTCAAAAAGCTTTCAAAGCTTCCATAACCTTGTCAGACATAAAAATTAATTCAGCCTTTCTTGTTCCCAAATAAATAGTGGCTTAACCAAAAAGAAGTAAATATTTACTACCATTTTGCTCTTTGTCACATCTGTGTCTCCCAGCAGCACCTCTCCCTGCTCTTAGTAAGATGAACCTATATGTCCTAAAAGCCACTGGAGCAACAAAATGATTGAGAAGTTTGCACAGCAAACAACAAGCTGATTTGGCATCTTACTATCTAGGTCCTGTCCTGGTTTCTTCTCCCCTTGTCCACTGGTGAAATTTCCCTTCACAAAGTCCTCTAGGAGGAAATTTAAAAAACTCTACCCACAATAGAAGACATTTGTTTGCATTTTGTGCATGCTGCACAAGGAAAAGGACTGTTCCATTACTTTGGATATGAAGCAGCTAGATTCATCCTATTTACTAATGGCAGGATGATGTATCATAACCCTATAAAATGGGTAAGATGGAAAATAAAAGATACTGTTAAAAAGGTTTTTATTTATATTTAATTCTAAAAGCTTACTAATGTGCATGAAGAAAACAACTACTTAATTCTATACTTCAAAGTAAATTATAGAAAAATGTGATGAAACAGAAACAAAGACACACTGTGAGTAATTTTTCCACAAAGTCAAAC
>WEZZ01007504.1:42993-57878 GCA_013400585.1 Chloropsis cyanopogon | reverse complement strand
GGGGGGGGGGCGGAAGGGGAAGGCTCAGGAAGCAACATAAATGCATAGAAGGACTACAGATGAAATAGCATTAAGGTTAAGCATTGGAATAAACTGAGAGAAATACAAAAAGTGCTCTCACAGTCACAGAAAAAAATTTCCCAGAAATCCATATTAGATCCTGACCTTCCACTAGAAGAGCCCAGCACATGTTTCTGTGCTGAAAGGACCATATCATGATCATATGAAGCAAAACATAATGTGCAAACTTAAAAAAAAAAATATGTTAGTACTGAGTAATCATAGAATGGCCTGGGTTGGAAGGGACCTTAAGGTTTATCTTGTTCCAACCCTCCTGCCGTGGGCAGGGACACCCTCCACTGGACCAGGTTGCTCAAGACTTTGTCCAACCTGGTCTGGGACATTTTCAGGGGCTGGGCAACCTGTTCCTGTGTTTCACCACCCTCAAAGTAAAGGATTTCTTCCTAACATCTAATCTAGACCTGCCCTTTTTATTCCCCCCGTCCTGGTACTACATGCTCTTGTAAAAAGCCCCTTTCCATCTTTCTTGAAGGCTCCCTTCAGGTACAGGAAGGCTCCAATTAGGTCACCATGAAACCTTCTCTCCTCCAGGCTGTACAAACTCAATTCCCTCAGCCTTTACTCATACTCCCCCCACATTCAATAGCCTGTCTAGGCTGTATGCAGAAAGTACCTGGTGGTGCTTGTGGGCAGCCAGCCTGACCTCCCAGCCCTTGTGGGGCTTCAAGCAGAGCATGAAGCAGAGTATGGAAGGAACCCCAAAACCTTAGTTACATACTTGCACTGATCTGCAAGAAGGGGATGATTTCATGGACTATATTGGTTCCTAATCTGTCACAAAATTTACCTTAATTTCTCTTTAAATTAAGAAAGAAGACCTCTAAAAGGAAATGCTTTGTAAATATCCTTTGTTTAGAGTTCTCATTACAGATTGTTCTCCCTTTTTTGTGTAAGCCAAAAAAAAAAAAAAGATTTCTGTACTGATTTTTTAATTTGGCAGGCCAAACTGAGCTTTTGAATATAGAGCTTACTCCAAGAGAATGCAGTAGCAAAATGAACCAAATAGGGTAAAGAGCCATAAATTCAAAACACTGAAGCCCATGATGAACTAACAGGCAGTTCTATGAATTTACAAATAATGCATATTTAGTTAAAGCGTGCAATTAACTGGTTAGGGTTCTATCTCCTCATGAAACACATATATCTCATTTTTACATGTTAAGAACTTGGGCTTTTTAACAACATATTAAAATTATTGTTAGTTTGAATAAGTTATATGTCAAATTCTATCATTCTTTTACACAAGAGTACTTGCAGAATTTATAGTAGGCCAGACTGTTTTGGTGTCTCTGGCTAGAGTCCATACATTCTGCTCAACTCTAATGATCCTTCCTACATAATTCCCAACAGCAGACTTCATGAATCTAAATATGTATTTTTATGGAAAAATAGGTGTTTTAATGTGTAAATGACAAATTGCTATGATTTTAACTGACAGGCAGGAAAAATGATTCCAGGAAATTTTTTCATTTAAATTCATCTTTCTTTTTCTGAACACAGTATTGTGAAACTTAATAATATGATAGAATTAGGCCACATTGTTTGAAAGGATGTTACAGCAAGATATTAGCATGAAATGATGCTTTTCATAAGGGAGAAAGGCTGATTAATATCTCAAATGTACTTGCATGGAGATGCCTAGTTTCTTATTTATATTTAAGAAGCTATGTAATGTCTCTATAGCCATCATTTTTATTCTTTCAGTAATCCATCATGTTCCTGGCAGGGAGTCTTTCCATCCTATTTAAGAGAATAAATACCACAGATATCTGAAAAGACATTAATAGTGGGACAAGACCAGCTTTAAGATATCTTCAAAAGCCTGACTGTGGTTTTAGCTACTGTGCAAAGATGAAGACAAAAGAAATGTTGGAGCTTACCTGCCCACTGAGGATAAGCCGTGCATATCAACAAATGTGCCACCTTCCAGACCCTTACCACATCAAGGTAATTAGCTGCTGGAAAGGCAGACAAACAATCTGTACTGCCTTCTGACCAATTGTGTGTGGTTAAAAAGCTTGGATGTACACATCTTGGATGTTATAGAGGGCCAAGATCCATGAGGAAAGAGCTCATTATTTTTGAGACTCAATTTAGCACATTCAAGGACAGCCAGAGGTCACAGTCACTGGAACATGCTGCTGCATTATTGGTTCCCACATTGCATTGTATGAACATCTGTGGCTGAAATCACACTCCATAAGGTGTGAAAAAAAAAGAAAACTTAATGGTACATCCCTGCAGTCAGGCTGGGCTGAGACAAGCAGGGCCCTGGACTTGCAGACAGAGTCCAGAGAAGTGATTTGCAGTCAGCAACCACACAGCTGCCCTTGGAGTCAGGATGGAGGGTCAGAGTAGCAGTGCCCTGGGACAGGACATTGTGACAAATAAGAGATTGGCTGGAAAGGGAAATTTTAGAGCCACAGCTCTGCAGTTTCATCTACAAGAAAAAATTAGTCAAAAGTACATATGTACTCAGAGCTATAATGCAGGGGAAGTGGAAACTCTGGAGGGAGAAAGGATTTTTGTCTTCTTTTTTTATTGCGTCCAGGACCACCCAAATAAAAGGCCTCATTCAGTGAAAGGCAACAGAAAACAATAATAATCTCTCAGTTTTTCCATTCCCTGACTAAGTCAGGGTGCCATGCACTTTGAAATACATCAGCTTTTATTTACACCAAGCAATCCAGGCCAATTGCCATTCTGTGTCACATCTACTTTCGCTTGTGGTTCTTCCACAGTGGACCATAGCAGAATATTTCTTCAACACCTTGAATTTTAATAATTCATATTCTCAACTCAGAAGCATTAGCAGGTTAGGGAGAGGCAGTGGCTGGGGGTATTAATGTTATAGTAAATATTTACTCCTACAGGCTTAATCTATTGTGTGGGATTTGCAGTTTTGTCTTGGATGTGATGTGTCATCTCCTCACCTTGATTATTTCTGGGTTTAGTTTTCATCCTAGTTTCTGATACTGTATTGGGCTGAAAAAGGGAGGGACAAAATTAACCATTTTGGCCAATAATTAATGAAAAAATACATTAGATATCTATCAGTGAGATGCTGAAAGAAAAATTTTTGGTTCTTAATTTTTTTGCTTAGTAGGCTCTAATATGCAGAGGTTCTACGTAGCAGTAAGTCCCAATGGACCAAAAAAACCATGAGCATCCCGATCACATTTCCTCACTGCACCTGTGCTGGTAGATATGTTGGAAATCTGGCTATAAAGCTGCTTTATCAGGCCCCNTCATCTACAAGAAAAAATTAGTCAAAAGTACATATGTACTCAGAGCTATAATGCAGGGGAAGTGGAAACTCTGGAGGGAGAAAGGATTTTTGTCTTCTTTTTTTATTGCGTCCAGGACCAGCCAAATAAAAGGCCTCATTCAGCGAAAGGCAACAGAAAACAATAATAATCTCTCAGTTTTTCCATTACCCTGACTAAGTCAGGGTGCCATGCACTTTGTAATACATCAGCTTTTATTTACACCAAGCAATCCAGGCCAATTGCCATTCTGTGTCACATCTACTTTCGCTTGTGGTTCTTCCACAGTGGACCATAGCAGAATATTTCTTCAACACCTTGAATTTTAATAATTCATATTCTCAACTCAGAAGCATTAGCAGGTTAGGGAGAGGCAGTGGCTGGGGGTATTAATGTTATAGTAAATATTTACTCCTACAGGCTTAATCTATTGTGTGGGATTTGCAGTTTTGTCTTGGATGTGATGTGTCATCTCCTCACCTTGATGATTTCTGGGTTTAGTTTTCATCCTAGTTTCTGATACTGGATTGGGCTGAAAAAGGGAGGGACAAAATTAACCATTTTGGCCAAGAATGAATGAAAAAATACATTAGATATCTATCATTGAGATGCTTAAAGAAAAATTTTTGATTCTTAATATTTTTGCTTAGTTGGCTCTATTATGCAGAGGTTCTACAAAGCAGTAAGTCTCAATGGACCAAACAAACCATGAGCATCCTGATCACATTTCCTCACTGCACCTGTGCTGGTAGATATGTTGGAAATCTGGCTATAAAGCTGCTTTATCAGGCCCCCAAGAACACTGCTGCCTTTTGGAAATACTCAAGAAAGTAGCCTGGGTTGATTATTATCCAGCCTTTACCAGCAGAAAAATAAAAAAAGAGCACAGGACATAATAACAGCCTTGATCTATTGGTAAATTAGAGACAAAAATTATTCCCAAACAGATTCTTGAATCTACAGCCACAAAACTGTTTACCATAAGACAACTGTTACCATTAATCATAAAGGTTGGACTCAATGATCTTGAAGGTCTGTTCCAATCTTAAAGATTCTATGATAAAGACATTACATGTCAGACTCAATCTCATGCCTGCTTCTCATCTAGAAGAGAGAGGTGCTCTGGACCTCTACCAAGATGTTACATTCTCCCATTCCAATTTTGCATCTCAGGTCATGGGTGAGGGCTGGCACATTCAGTAACAGAATATACAAAATGCTACTGGAAGCCACCACACCATACCCTTTTTTGGCTTTCCATTGTTTTTTATTCTTGAACTCTTGCATATTCTTAGCTATTGCAGCATATGGCACAGTTGAGACAGCCACAGTACACAGAGCAGCAGCATACAATTTCAGAAAGCTTCAACCCATACATAATAACACCACACCACTTCAGAAGGATTCAGGCTCCTGCTGCTCTTGTTCTTTAGCCCAACCTTTTATACCCCTCATGGTTCACGCACTGTATTTGTGTGCCCTCTGTTCCCTTTGGTGACAGGTCAGTACACCCGGGCACTCCGTGTCTCATTGCTTTCAATGCTGCTCATCTGCTTTTCACAGGTGTAGCACATTGGGGATGAGGCTTGGCCACAGCCCCACTCTCAATTACCACAAACTGTGTACCTACACTTACCCATAATCATGCAACTAGACAGGTTTTATAGAAAAAAAAAATCTGAAAGAAACAGTAAAAATTCTGAAAGAAACAGTGCTATATTAAAATAAAGACGATTTACACAGCAGCAGCTGTTCCAGTAATGAAAACCATCTACTGATAGAGCTGAGCACCAAACCTGTTGCTTTGATACAAGGAAGTGCATTCCAGTAGACAAAAAAAAAGCCAGGAGCACTACTGACAGAAAAAGAACCTAGCAAATGGGACAGGAACAGCCCTAGAAGTCTTGTGACAAGAAAAGCTGTCTTATCCAACCTACCCCACTTTCCAGAAAGCATCTGTCTGAGAGAGATGATGCAGAGGAGGCAGTGAATGCTTTAGCAGATGCATGAGTGGAGCTCTCAAAGGTTTTAATGTAATACTCACTTCTCACACAAGCTGAAGAGGGACATGCACGGTGGTGCCAAAAGTACCATCAATGAGCCTAAAATGAGAAATTGCAGCACTACAGAAAAACAGGAAGCACAAGCACACACAAAGCATCAAGATGACAACTGAAGCCAAAACTCCAATTAACCCCTCCTCTCTCCCCAGTCTCAAAGAAATATGGTATTTTGGAAGTCCAGAGGCTATATGAATTGTTCAATGTAATGATTTCAAGTAAAAGAGAGCTAAAAACCTCCACCAGAAATCCAAGCAGAAAGAGGTATTTGTAAAGGATACTCATGATTCCCGTCTGTCTCCACAAAGTATGCTCAACCTTTTTTCTTCAGAGCCTCTCCATAGTCATTTGCCGGTCCTCTCGCTTCTCTCTTATGGTCTGTAGCATTTCAGACATACTAATGTTCATAAAAACCCCTGTCTTGCCATAGCTTCTGGGTGTTTTTCTTGCCATCTGATCAGTGGGAAATGAAGCTTGATTAATGTACTGGTCTCTTTTAATGAGTCTAGAGGCAAACAGGAAAATTAAATTACCTTCAGTTTTCCATATAAGTGTGTAAGTACTTGGTTTAAATATTAGTCTTAATCTTTCACTGAAGATGTTCTGGTGTCTAGATAAACTTCCTCTGAAACTGCTGTCTCCTGTAGTGAATATATCCTTACTTCAGGCTGCTGGAACCAAGACTTGCTGCCTCCAAAATCCTGGTCACAGCTGGAGGGCAGATTTCTGAGCAAGTTCATATGTGTTACAGGGGGTCTCAGAGCAAATAAATCTGTGTCCAGATAGGTACAAGTGCAAAACTTTCTCACAGCTACTGTATTTTTTCCAAATGGAGCTTTGCCAAGGTATGCTGTTTCAACCCCATAAACTAGCCTTAAATCCACCTCTCTGCTTGTGTGTGGTGGCCTACATTTTCAAACACTTAATGCAGAGATTCACAGAATGCAGAGATGTTCTACTATTTGACTAGTATGCTTTGCTGCTCCTCTTTTTAATCTATTTCCCTCTGGTCTAAAGCATGAGTATGTACTACATAATATCTGTCTAGAAAATAGTGCTGTTACTTTTCTACCAGTTAATAACCTCCCTTTTTGGTGCTCAGCCAAATTCTATATAAAGCCAGGTCAATGGTGAGGAGCGGTACAAATATTCTGGTTTGCCATTTAGCACACATATTTGGGGTGGACATCAGCTCATTGAGCAGAACAGAGATGCAGTTTCTGGTGACACAGACATTTGTTTGCCAAATGGCAGTGACATTCGGAAAAACAACATGGATTCATTTGGGTTGGAAAGGACCTCTATGATCATCAAGTCCATCTGTTAGCCTAACACTGCCAAATCTACCACTAAACCATGTCCCTAAGGGCCATGTCTGCCCATCCTTGAAATATCTCCAGAGGTGGTGACTCCACCATTTCTGTGGGCAGCCCGTTTCAATAATTGACAACTCTTCCTATGAAGGAATTATTCCTAATATTCAATCTAAACTCCCCCATGTGCAACAAGAGGACATTTCCTCTCCTGTTACACCTTGCTACTTGGGAGAAACGGCCAATCTCCACCTTGCTGTCCCCTCCTTTTAAGTAGTTGTAGAGAGCAATGAGGTCTCCCTTCAGTCTCCTTCTCTCCAGACTGGTCAACCCCAGCTGCATCACCTACTCCTCATCAGACTTGTGCTCCATACCCTTCACCAGCTTCCCTGCCCTTCTCTGGACTCACTCCAGGACCTCAATGGCCCTCTTGTTGCGAGGGGCCCAAAACTGAACACAGGATTTGAGGGATGGTCTCACCAGTGCTGAGTACAGGGGTATGATCACTGCTCTGGTGGTCACACAATCAGAAAATACTTACTTTCTGGTTCAAATGAAAAAACAACCAAAAACCCAGAGTCATTTCACTCCCATTTGTCACTTCTGGGAAGTTTGACTGTGTACAGACTTTGCATCCTGATTCTTCTGCTCCTTCACTGAATATGAAATAGTCTCAATTAAATTTCACTCATTTGAAAGCTGAGGAAGCTCAGGCTGTGCTCAGCGGATAGTCACATTTCTTCACTTCAGACTTCAGCAGACCCTTAGGGTATGAACACAGTAGAGGACTAAATCCTGCTTTCTTTAAGGTACCTGGCCTCTAATGCAAAACACCAATCGCAAAATCGATTCACATTCTTTGAATCCATACACAGCTCACTGAGAAACACAGGACATGCAAAAAAGCATCCCAAATGTCCTTCAGGTTTAGCAGAGAAGAATGTAGACTTCCATCCAGACAAAGCATTAAGTATATCTGAATTCTTACTACTTCACCAAACTCTCTGACAGAATTTATAATTTCTGTTTTATCACATAGACAGAGGCTGGGGCTCTAGCTGACTCTTCTTTTTAGAACACAGCTGCATTTCAGATGATCAGTTTTGAATTCAGACAAACAGTAGGCATTGCAGCACATGCCAGTGACACGTGTCAGGACCTTTCAGGGGAATTGACTACAGAGGGAGCCTGACACAAGGTAATGAAGTCAGACTGGCATTTCTAGATAACATCTGCAATGATTTGTCTGCAAATGAGATCAATTACCCCCCAGAGGCACTTTTTTCCCTATCTGTTCAAAGAGGGAATAGCAGATGAGTAATTTAGTCTACAGACCTAACTTTTAAAAGGCTTGGGTTAAGACAACTGAATTTCCATAGAGAGTCATCAACTTTGCACACTGTGCAGTTGCCCTCTGGTTTATTTTTTCATGTTAAAAGATTGTTATAGTCAAGCAGACACCCCAAAAATCAGTAGACCAATCTGCTTCTTTTAATGCAAAGTATTGTCAGAAACTTTTAAGAGAGATAATTATTGCGATAGTGAAATTTTATTAAAAGATTTGCCTTGATCTCAGTTTTTTACCTAGAAGTTTGAGACAGCTGTGCCCCTGCAGCCCATGGAGGTCCATTGTGGATCAGATATCCACTGCATCTACTGGACAACCCCACCTTGGAGTAGGGACACGGTGTGAAGAGTCCTTCCCCTGAGGAGGAAGGAGCAGTAGAGACTGACCACAAACCTAATTCCCTCATCCCCTGCACCACTGTGGGCGAGGGTGTAGAGAAATTGTGAGTAAAGTTAAGTCTGGGAAGGAAGCAGAGGTGTGGAGAAGATGTTTTTAAGATTTGGTATTTGATTGGCAACAAATTATACTAATTTCCCTGAGTCGAGTCTGTTTAGCACATGATGGTAATTGGCGGGTGATCTCTCCCTGTAGCTGGCTCAGGAGACTTCCTTTATATTTTCTCTCCCCTGTCTAGCTGAGGAGGGGAGTGATAGACTGGCTCTGGTGGACACCTGGTGTCCATTCAGGGTCAAATCACCACAATATCAATGAATTTCCCACAGTTTTTTGATTTTTAAAATGTTTCTCCAATATTTTCAGGAGATGATTCAGAGTTTTCTTTTCAAACATCTCTTCCAGCCCTTCCAACCAGACTTCTGCTTAACACCCCAGTCTTCAATTGTCAGTCACTTTGCTACATGCTGTTATTTTTTCAGAAATAAATGAAATAATAAGTCTCCTTAGAGTGGAAAGAACTTTTTCATATGCAGAGTGTATCCATGACACTTAGAGCAGCTGTCCAGACAGTCTGCAGGTTTGAGAACCAGCAGTGAGACTCGCTCAAAAGATAACTAACAAAGACTTTTGGAAGTCACAGACAGGGAAGCTGATCAGAGAGGATGATCAAGATAATAATAAGTAGGATTGACTATGGGTAGAAGGACCCGATGAGATTGCCGGGCAAAAAGCAAAAAGAGATAAAAAGAAATGCTAAAAGTGCTTCAATGAAATTCTGAATTTGGATTAGGAAGACTAAATCTTCTTTGACTTAAAATCTTCCAAAATCATTTCAAATGTCATTACTAGATCTTGATTTTTCCCTTGCGCAAGTAATATGAACAATATCCAGTTCTCCTATTTGTAAATTTTGTTTCAAATATAAAGCAAATATCAAATATCTGCAGGGTGTTAGCGAACCTGTATCAAGCTAACAAAAATTCATTAGCACCCAAACAAGCAGGTCTCAAAAGTCCTACTTGCATGTGGACAGACTTTGGTATGTAGAGTTGAGTTCTAGTAACACACACACACTCACTACCTCAGTGGCACAAAAAAGTTTTTGTCATTAGAATGAAATTGTATTTGGGGTTGTATTTCACTTACCAAGAGCTATATCCACTTTCAGGGTATAATTTAAAGATTTTGAATCCTCATTATCACTTTGGTTTAAAGATCTCAGATTATTCAGTTTGCAATAAGGAAAAATTTTAAGAGAGAATTGTCTAGGACATAAGCTGCTTCTTGTTCCCTAGTATTGCTGCCAAAGGGTCGTTCTGGTTCACATTTACCTGCAGTTTAGTGGTACTGCAGAACTTTCTTTTGGTAAAAGGACATTTGGGAGTCCATTTTGCTTCCCTTGAGCCAGGCCATGTCGTCTCTACATAGGCAGATGTTTCCACCTCTGCCGTGGCCTAGCCTAAGGAGCTACACTTAGAGTCATTATTAATTAGCTAGCATAGCCAGGAGAGTTCATTCAATGGCAACAAAAGAAAAAGCACAGAAGGCTTTCTCTTGCAGTTCCTTACACTGACACCTTACACATTATTAATTGTTGTACATACTCTAAAATTACCTGTTTCCAACCAATTTAAGTTTTTTTGTACTTATGCATTAAAAACACAATGAAAAGTGCCTTAAACGGCTGTTGCATTTTCACTTTGAGGCAATCTAAAAAACCTCTAAATATTTCCTTTATTCACATGTTGTCACAGTAATAAATAAAGCTATTATAGGAGATGTGATGAATTGCATTTATTTTCCTTGAGTATTGATTTTCTGTTATCTAAGAAATATTACAAGTGGAAAAAAAAACCTGGTTTTTTTCAGTACAGAGATACTGATATAAATTAAGCCTAATAAAGTCAGCATATTCAAATAGAGCAGGAATTGAACCCATTCATAAGAAATCTAGGCTTTTTTAGAAGTGTTTCTAAATTATATAGCAAGGTCATGTAACACAGGATCCCCTTAGCAATTCACCCATTTGAAATAGAAGTATTATTGAAATTATGTGAAAAGATTCCAGCTGACCAAAGAGGAGCTGCATTTATGATAAATCATATTTGTCGGTGCTGCCTAAAGATTCAGCCTTGAATTTTGAATCAATGTTTAATGTTTTGTTTTCTGATTTCACAGGAAGCTGCTTTGAAAAATATGCCTTTTTTCATTTTTTTCTGGCAAACACTGAAATTCCTTTCACTAGAAACTTCAGATAAACCTCAGACAAGGCAGTTAAAGCAGAACAATATTAATGTACTTAGAGACTTTGATAGAGAAAAACATTTCTTTTTCAACTAAAACTCAGGAATCCATAAAATGTTAGTCATAAGAGTGAAATTTTTTCCCCACACTTGGGTTTATGTATTTGAAAACAGACTGTGGTGAGCAGCATTATGTGAAGAGCTAGCCGGAGCTTTGAAGTGATGCTATCTGCACCTTTGTTCATGTGAAACTCCTGGAAAAAGCTGTCAGTCTCTAAAGACATGTTCTTCGTCGCACTTTGAAAGTGTGCTTTGTCACAACAACGATCTTTTGGCACATCTCTGCTGCACAAGATACATTAAATAAAGTGAAAAAAATTGGCAACAAAGTACCTCCTACTTTTTCCCATACTTGCTCTCACCACCACTTTTCTGTGCTGCAACACGGTTTACATTATTCCCTCTGCACCTTTAGGAAAAGGGAGTGAAACCCCTTCTCCCCAGCCAAAACCCCACCCCCCTCTCCATCACACTGGAGCTCTAACATGTGTTCCCCAGCTGCAGTGTTGCTCTTCTGCCTGCCCAACCATGCCTTCCAGCTAAGCATGCTCAGCTCCTCCCAGGGAGGACCTGAAACTTCTGGTGGGAAGAACAGAAAAATGGGAAAAAAAAAATTAGAGGAAGAATTGTTAAGGAAAGAATAGTATGCAGTCAATATACAGTCCAATTTATTGGGGAAGAATCAATCATGTGAAGAAAAATAGATAAAGGGAGGTTAAGGCAGAGGTTACTGAGGAGTGTTTAGAATCTGATTTTTATTATCATGTAGAAACTTGTGCAAATAGCACCTAGACCTTTGGGGTCTTTCAAGTGGTCATTCTGACATTAACAGTGATAGAAAAAAATGATGAAATGTCATCAGAGACTATTGCAATTGGGATGAAAACCTTGGTGCAAAGGTTATTCTCATTTTATAATGCACTTTCTGTATTCCCAGTAACTGTGAACAACAGGGATATTTAAATGTCAGAGGTGAAATCCATACTTCACCAAAGTCAGCTCAGCTTTCCTAACCACAACAAAGAGACCAGAACTGAACCAAAGACTTTCACAAGGAGGTTTGTAATTTCTAAATATGTATTTATTACATATTTAATATATATTATTCCTCTTTCCACGACTCCTCCACTAACATTGCATTCTCATCAGTTTCCACAATGTGTTGGGATGAAAATATGAAGCATTCTGATTCTTATCATTGATAAAAATAAACCGTCTTGGGGATTCCCTGCCAATGCTTTAATCACCCTCACCCAAAAAACTGCAGAGATTTAGAAAGACAGAGAGGGAGTGGTGAGAGGGAGATATCTTTTAGAGAAATTATTTTAATTTCCTGGGAAATTATTGCAATAACATATNTATGCATCCTTTCACCCAATTATCTAGATATTACTTACTCTAGAATTGTCTTTGAGATGGTGTTTGTCTATCATGCTTTTGTAAAGCACTGTAAAGCACAGTGGGATCCAATATGGTTGCAGGATTTAGGAGCCAATGTAACAAATATTTCCTTTCTAAATTAAATTAAATTAAATTAAATTAAATTAAATTCTCAATACATATGCAGAGCAGTTAATCTATCTTATATTTTGTTTTACAAATGAGAAAATAGCACACAAAGAGTGCTATATCACTTGAAAGAGCTAATCATAATTTTGTGGGATCATTTAACCAGTCTGATGTATCACTAGGAAAGTTTTGCAGAAGATTCACTCCCTTAGGGTTGAACAGCGATGGAAGGTTTGTATTAAATAAGAACAAACTCCGATATGCTTGAAAATTGTTGAAGACTTCAATATCCCGAAACAGATGAGCACAGATTCAAATTGACAATGCTTTTGGGACAATCTGAAATTCATGTAATATACTTAAAATAATCTACTGCAGACTTGTTCTAGTCAACAACACAATCCTATTGAGCTATTGCAGCAAGAGGTCTAAATTGCACTGATCCTATGGCCAAAAATCTAAGAAATAAAGGAACTGCTTCAGAGTTGAAATGTATTTCTTACTTTTGCATTTCTGGCTTGTCTAAGATTCTTGTAATCACCTGGGAGTATGTTGGGAATGTACCTAAAATGCACAAAAGGTCTCTACCCTGAAATGCTGCAGATACGGTAGCAAAGAAAACATGAATGCTAATAACAGCCAGGTGACTTAACCAGTAAAAGCAGTGCAAAGGAAACCCTAAAAAAAATAGGTAATATTTCCTAAATCAAGTTGCATTGTAATCTTTATTTTAAAATTAATTTTGAGAGCAGATTTTAGCAAAGTCCAGTTGTTAGTGTAATTAGAAGCCCTGTTCTCATTAGAAGCAATCATTAAACTATCTGTATATAGAAAATTGGATGCTTTTCTGCTTATTTCTAATGTTCTATTGTCTGTGCCTATCAAAGTTAGCACCCGTTAAATATCAGTACTTTTGTAACAGGAAACTCTAAGTAAATTTCTCTAAATTAAATCTCTGTTTCTAGAACAAGAGATTACAGTCACATCCCTCATACTGTCTAATTGTTCAACTTATTTAGGCATCGGCCCTTTCAGAAGTTGAAATCCTTACAAATTTCAGGCCATTTAATCTTAAGACTCACGTTGGAACTAAATTTTCTCTGTCTTTCCTTCATAGAGCAACAATAAATGGAAGCTCAGAAGCTCATTTTATGCTATTTGGACTGGTAATGTTAAAGCATTATGTGACCTCTGGAGCACAGTAATAGCCTGGAAGCACGACTGAAAAGTCCTCCAGGAGCTGATAAACCTCCCCAGTTTCACAGACAAATGCTCTGTGTATTATACTTCATAGGACACGAAGCTGTGAAAATCCTTCATCACCTGGATCCTGGAGCTGCAATTCCTTGTAGTCATGTAGAGATCCCAGATAAGACTGCCAAAAGGAGCACATTTTTGAGAAGGACTGCACTGTCTCTTGCAGGATTGCTATAAAACCAGACTATTCCTGAAACTATGCAAAGGCTGTGAAAAAAGAAAACAACTTCACACATTTTCTTTCTCAAACTGATTTTAAAAATCATTCTTTGTTAAAAAATGTTGCTAGTTCTCATTATTTCATTTGAATTGCAGAGATGTAATTGAAAAAGGAATTGACCATTGCCCTGAACTGCAAACTCATTAAACTAATACTGAGTCAGTGGCATACAAAACATTCTCCAGCTGCCTCAACCACCATGGGTTATGCTTTAGAAATTTTCTCTTTTAAGTCAGGATATGCAGCAAGAGAACACAGTCTTTGCAGTGTTACCTACTGAAGACGTGGCCATCTTTCCTTTTCTGACAGATGTAGAACTTGGAAAGGGAAACGCAAGTCAAAGGATGAAAGAATCTGGAGGTGTCACCCGAGAAACTAAGCATGTCAGCTAAAAGATATGCTGCTTTGGAATGAATTATTTTAGAAATGCAGCTAGTTTAATACAACCAGAGTGCAGTTCTTCACCTAGGAAAGACTATAGGAATGCTTTCTTTCCTCTGGCTTACTTCCTCTCAAGAATTAAAACATTTAAACCACATGCCAAAAATTTACCATCTCAATGCACACATGTGACAGATAGGATTGATTTTGTTTGGCTTTTTGTTTTGTCTAGTTTGGTTTTTCTCTTAGTAGATGTTATGGTTGGAGAGTTCGATGGAGGGATTTGTAAGTTAAGAAGCTTTATAGGTCTGAGGTCAAAGAGCAGCTTCTGCTCCTGTGTGTCAGACACTGAACTTGCTTCCCTGGACACTCTTCAGCAACCATAGCTTTTTACATTCAGCTGTCCAGAGGGTGCCTCTTATGCTGCAGTTGACATCTAACATTAAAACATTTGGCATTTCTAAATTATTTCTCACCCCTGAACAGCTGTTACTCACATTAGAGCTCCAGAACACCCATTTTGAAAGAGTGAGAGTGAAATATAGATAAATTAATTATAAGGTAAGATTAATAAGGTAGCAAGATTTTCTACTCAATATTTCAAGAATCTCAAAGTGGAGTTACCTGGCCTACAAAATTGTTTCCCTCTCAGATTTGTTTTTGCCCTTCTAATTAGAAGTCTTCAGGATATTTAAAGCCTTTTAAGAATCTGAGCTAATAAAAGGGAAAAGATTATTTAAAAAAAAAAAAA
>WEZZ01007504.1:24950-42955 GCA_013400585.1 Chloropsis cyanopogon | reverse complement strand
AAAAAAAAAAAAGGCAAAACCATGGAATCTTCATTCTGCAGTCCCAGCATCTAATAAGAAAAAAGAGTGCCTGTATTTTGAAAGATGTGCCAAGTTTTACCTCCTTGTCTCACCTTCATGCGTTCATTCATGAAATTAAATCAAAAAATGGCCTTTACAACAAATAATATTATAAGCTGAAGTTGGAGCCAGCAGGTCACAGCTTACTGTACAGCTAGCACTTCACTTTGAGCCTAAGTAGCTGTCAGATTTATAGAAGCAATGTTATTCTGACGAGTTGTGTTTAGTTCATTTTTTACCTACATCACATCCAATCTTTTTGCAGCTGGTCCTTTGTTAAAACAGAGGCTATAGCAACTGTATCACAAGATGATGTTTGGTGCCTTTAAACCAGCAAATGAATGAAAGAACATACACAAATGTTTTTTTCTTGCCCCTGTTGTCATCATTAGGAAATTAATGTTTGTAGCTGAGATTTTCTGGTTGTCAGTGAAGGCACTGCAACAGAAAAGAGGGATTCCAAACAGACATCATAATTTCTGGCTGCATTTCAAATTCCTTCATTAGGCAGCAGATACAGTGAATACAGTTTCACTAATATTATTTAGGGGAATGAAGATAAGAATATATGATGACTACAATGTTAAGGTTAAGAAACTAAATCTCAGAAGGCAAGAAATATAGCCCAAGAGGACTCAGTGCTCCTCTGACTTAAGGACTTAATGACTTTGTAGTAAATTACATTTTTGCACAAGAAAATTTTTTCATTATTTCTTAAAGCAACATAGAAAGGTAAGAAAGGTTGTGAATGCATTTTACCTCTTCTTTCCATATTCTGGAGGAAAACTAAGGCCTTACGAAGACACATTTTCACAGTGTCTCATAAGGCACTTGCAGGCTAACCTGCTGTATCCACAAAATAATGTGGTGGGAGGGAAGGTTGTACCTCAGGATACAAATTCAAAACTCTGCTTTTCTTTGTTTACCTAGATACACAAAGAATTGCTCATCTCCCTAAGCATCTTTGAATTTCTTGAGCTCAGAACATCCTTCTAAATGACAGTTAAAAATTATATTTTTCAGAATAAATTAAAGTGTTCCTTTAATCACCTACGCTTTTATCTCTTGAGTGTCACAATATTTGAGTAGCAATCACAAGATTGAAGCAAAACATAGATGAAGATGGCAGGTGAACCTTCCATGTTTGTGATCAGACTCTATGATGGATGAAACATCAAAACCAATTTTAATTATTTCCATGACAGGTATATATGCTGGCAGTGTTAAAATCCAGAAATTTGAAGTGATAGGTCTTCCCAAACTATCTCTGTGACTGCAAACTAAAATGCCCAGTAATAATACAGATAAAATAGTGTCACTTACTGCTTTAATATTTCTAGCATGTAAAAACTACTACTACTTCCACAGTTATTAGCTATTTATTTGAAGTGAAAGTTTATTTGGAGAAGTCAGCTTGAGAGAGGACATATGTATGTTATCCCAGTTAGAAAGGAGAAAAATCATAGAGTCATAAAATCATGGTTTGGGTTGGAAGGGACCTTTAAAACCATCTAGTTCCAATCCCTCTGCCATGGGGTGGGACACCTTCCACTAGACAACATGGAGCTCCATCCAGTTTGGCCTTGAACAGATCCAGGAATGGGGCAGCCACAACTTCTTGGGCCAACCTCTTTCAGTGTCTCACCACTCTCTTCATGAAGCATAGTATTTCCTTGTAATAGCCTAAATCTGCTCCTTTTCAGTTTAAAGCCATCACCCCTTGTCCTATCACTACATGCCCTTGTAAAAAGTCCCTCTCCACCTTTTCTGTAGGCTCCCTTCAGATACCAGAAGGCCAGAATTAGGCAACCCCAAAGCCTTCTCTTTCCAGGCTGAACAAACCCAATCCTCTCGGCCTTTCCTCACAGGAGAGAAGCTCCATCCTTCTAATTATCTTGGTGGCCTCCTCTGGACTTGCTCCAACAGGTCCATGTCCTTCCTGTGCTGGGGATCTCAGAGCTGGATGCAGCACTGCAGAGGGGGTCTCACCAGAGCAGAGAAGAGGGGTAGAATCGCCTGCTGGCCATGCTGCTTTTGATGCAGCCCAGGATTCCATTAGCTTTTTGTCAGAAAACCTCATTTGGCTCATTAAAAATAAAACAGCATCCTACATTCTGCCTCAGAAAGCCTCTTCCTATCTAAATTTCACTTAACAAGACAACACTTTATTCACTTCATTGATTTTACTCCCACAAATCAAAAAATTACAATTATTTGAAGGGAGAAATGTACTCTTCATCCCATTAGTATCCATGGTAGTGTTTTTCAATATCTACATGCAGCCAACCTATGTGATGTAAAGCATCATGAACATTTCGGTTCAATGCGGACCATCACAACATTTCTTTCAGAGGTACAACAGTTGAGATCAAAAGAATCTTCAAAGCTGGGAATGGATCAGATGATGCCCTGTTTACAATTCTGTGTTTAATAACTAGGGCACCTCATGTGGCAGAAGTGGCTGAGGTTTCATAAAGTGACCAAAATATTTGAATACTCAAAGGTTATTAGAGCATTCAGGATATTTGTATACACAAAGGATCCTAACTTTGTGGAATCCAAAATGAGAGATACTTAGTTCTCTATGGCTGCTATTCAGAAGTAGGTAAAGCCTTCTTAAATCTTAGGCAATATCTGGGTAAAAATACATACATTTTATGATATGCACAGGGTGTATAAAGTTCCATTCATAAAGTTCCTTTCATTTTAGTGCAGGTCTTATTACTGACAAAGCTCTGACTGGCACAGTAGTTCTGAAACTGGTACAAAGATATATGTGAAACATGGCTCCTTCAAAGGCCTGTAAGAGCATGAAACTATCTTTAGAAAATAACCTGAACTAAAATCAGACTAGTTTGCTCAGATTTTACCTCTGAGTTTTTACCAATGCCCCATTCTCCTTAGCCAGACAAGGGCTATCCTTTGCTTGCTTTCAGAGAAGAGAGCAGCTGGGGTTACGTGGTTCCTCTAAGGCAGTGAGAAACATGGGATTTCCTGAAGGAATGCTTCAGAGGTATGGATTCTTCATGCTGGGGCCAGAACAGAATTTACAGTCCAAATCCATATTTTAATCTCCCTTGAAATGTCCAAATGTTGAGTATTGCGTTCCTGATATGACAGCAGATTTTCAAGTCTGAATGAAGTTTGAAAAAAAAAAGAAAATTGATTATCTCTTGCTTCAGCTGACCCCTCAGAAGATTCACTGTCTCAGTCCTTTGCCTTGGGCAGCTATTTGGTGATGCATAGTCCCAAACTGAGTAGTACTGGTGTGCACTGGTACACTGTACACAAATAAGGAGAATTTCTACCAGAAATTCCTTTAATATAGCATAGAATAGCATCCTATTTGACCTGGAGACAGTTCTTACAGAGAAGCACCATCCTTGTCTTAGAGGGGTAATTAGGTTTGTCTGTATTATTTTGAGCACTGTATTTCCTTGGGTGAAGCTGAAGATAATAACAATATGACAGAAAAGCAATTACAGTCACCTCATCTCCTCAGCAAAAACTTTAGGATAATAAGTAAAGATTTGTTTTTATCCAACCTGCAGGGTTTGCGTTTGTCTTCATGTACAGCCAGGAATTTTCTCCTGTCTTACTGTGGTTGCTTGTGTATTCAGATAATTTGAAGCATCAGTGATAATGTATGGTGTACACTGTAAGATGACTTTCAATGCCTTAATGTAAAAACCCCCAAGCCAATCAGAACTTGGCAGGTTAGTGCACAGGCACCTAAATCTCTAGAGAGATACCTGCATAGTTCCTGTTTTCCAGAAAGCTTTCAGTCTCACTTGGAAAAGGCTAAAGTGGGAGAGTATGAAAAGTGACTGCCTCAATGGTAGAAATTTAATGTTTTAATTTTTTTTTTTTTTAAATTTAGACATCTTCTTTTGTTTCCCCCTTCCACCAGAAAACAAAGTTTAACTTTTTTTTTCATAAATCAGCTTTCAGGCTGCTCTGAATACAGCTTTAGAAACCTCACTGAGTGTTTTTTTATTATGTACTTGATGGGTGTTTGTTGAACTCTGCATGACCTGAGCTTGCATGAGAAGAAATCTCAGAACTTCACAGAGGAGTTATGGCAAGAGAAGATAGTTTTATAGCAAATATTATGTTCATAATATGTTTTAATTCCTCTGCACTTCAAAATGGTTGCTGCAGATTATTGCAGGAATGAAGTGTTTTGTTTATGCTTTGCTGGTAGTGGCTCCAAATGTATTTGGACTTCTGTTTCTTTACTCACCCACTGCCTTTTAGAAAGAATAAAGCTCTAGTAAGCTATTGCATGTTTGTTTCAAGTACAGCAAATTACACACCTCCCTCATTTTCAGTTTTCTTTTGGCCACCTGGTAGACAGTGTGGAGCACTTTTCATCAGTGCATGGCACAACATAAGCAAGATTTATTATGGAGCCCCTGCTTACAAGGGGACTGCAGCCTCATCTGCCAGTCCTGCAGAGCTGTGTCCAGAGGGATGTGCCAAGGGCAGAACTTGGTGGTACAGGTCTGGCTGCCATTTCCACATAAGGAGCTATCCAAGCATCAGTTAGGAAAAGTGGATAGTTTTGAGGATGGAGATAACAGAAATAAGATAGGGTTCCACATTACACTGTTCAAAGACATAACTGAGAAGATAATAACAGATTTTGAAACTCTACAGTGAGAGCTCTTCAGAAAGAAAGAGCCTTTTGTGCCAATTAATTCATCTGAGGGGGAGAAAGGGGCAGAGAGGAGCTGGTGTGGGCTGGCCACAGCCCCCCATTCTCCATCCCCCTGCACTGCTCGGGGGAGGAGGTGGAGGAGCTGGGAGTGAAGGACTGAGATTGTAGCTGAGAAGAAGCACTGAGGAAGAATGGTGTAATTTTTGTGTTTGTATTTTTTTTCTCACTAGCTGAATCACTAAGCTAATATTTTAATTTTTCATAAATTAAGTTCATTATTCCCAAATCAAGTCTGTTTTGTCTGCAATAGTGATAGATAAGTGATAATCCTGTTTTCATCCAGACCCATGAAATTTCTCATTCCTGTTCTTCCTGTTTTCTCCCCTCATTCCACTCATGGGGCATGAGCAAGCAACTGGATAAGTTTTGCTGTTGAGCAAAGTCAGCTCCACCATACGGACAGGACATGATTTGGAGAACTCAGATTGATGGCAGTGTAGAAATACACAAATCCAGAAACAGACCAAGCATGAAGGGTAATAACTGAAACAAGTTAACACTATTTGCAAGGGAACAAAACCAGTAAAAGCAGAACAGGTGAATACTTTTACATTAAAAACTTGAAGGGGGTGATCTGAAAATGTCTTTGTAAATGCACGAAGTGAGCAAAAATATTGAAAACACCTAGGAAAACAGAACTATTGGGGAAAAAAAGGAAAAAAAAAGAAGGCAAGAAGGGTCAATCCATAACCTGGCTTATAGGACAATGAGCATCCGTACTAGTAGTCGAGGGTTCCTATGACGTGTGAAGTCTGGTTTTTTGGTAAGTGAGAAAAGTTTTTTATGCAAAGGGAAAACTTCATGGTACTTGAGATATGATGAAAGGGATCAGAATATTACCTTAAAATCTAAGGTAATTTCTGGATGAACAATGAAGTTTTCATGCCCAAGGGTACATTTTCTGAGAGTTCCTTCCAGTGTGATTGAGACTGCAATTCTTATGCAAGCCTGTAAGCAATACAGTGTATTATAAATAACATCCACATTCTTCACCAGAATTAGATTTGAAGATGAGGGAGGCCCCAATAAACACACTGTATAACAGGATCAGTTTACCAGCAACTGAGTAATTTTAGGATTACATTAATAACATGTACACCACACATCTCTTAAAGGCATAATTGAAGGCACTGCTGCACATTTAATAATGTGAATCTATCAGAGCATTTATCCTTGCTTCCAGATAACAGCATGTTTCAGGTGTAAAAGCAATTTTGGGTCATCATTCAAAATCTGCTGTACTGAGACCAACTACATCCTCTAAGTGCTTTTCGAAGTCTTTTGCTTTGTCCTTAAACTAAAGCTAAAGAAATATCCCTCTTGAAGAAGAAAGACATTTCCTTCAAAAGTTTTTTGTGAACATTTAAGCCACTTATTGGGAAAATGTGGAGAACATCAATTTCTAGTGCAGGAAAAGGCTTCATTCTAGTAGAATGAATAAATCCATTAGACTCTTTCAGCAGAAGTGAAAATGCAAATCCTTATACCTGTAAAGTGGAGACAAAACCATTCCCTTGCTGCAGAGGAACATGTCATTGCTACTGTACTGGGTTTGCATCAACTGCTTGTGTAGAAGCTGCCAGGAGCTTCCTGCAGGTCTGGCAGAGCCAATGCCAGCCGGCTCCAGGACAGATCTGCTGCTTGCCAAGGCTGAGCTAGTTGGAAACGACGGCAACTCCTCTGTGATAGCATATTTAAGAAGAAGAAAAGAAGTTACTGTGTGGATCTAATTGTGGCTAGAGAAGACAGGAATGAGAGCACGTGCGATGAACAGCTCTGCCAATGCCAAGGTCAGTAGAGAAGGAGGGGCTGGAGATGCCCCAGGCACTGGATCAGAGATTCCCCTACAGCCCATGGAAGTCCATGGCAGTGCGGAGATCCATCTTCAGCCCATGGAGGAGACCCACACCAGAGGAGGTGGATGCCCAAAAGAGGGCTCTGAACCTGTGGGAAACCTGTGCTGGAGCAGGCTCCTTCTGGGACCTGTGGAGAGAGGAACCCACACTGGAACAGGTTTCCTGGCAGGACTTGTGACCCCATGGGGGACCCATACTGGAGCAGGCTGTGCCTAAAGGACAGCTCCCTGTGGAATAGTGACCCATGCTGGAGCAGTTTGTGAAGAACTGTTGCCCGTGGGATGGACTCACATTGGAGAAGTTCATGGAGAACTGTCTCCTGTAGGAGGGACCCCACACCAGATCAGGACATAAGCTCCTCTCCCTGAGCAGTGACAGGAACAAGTGCGATGAACTGACTGTAACCCCCATTCCCTGTCTCCCATGCCACTGGTGGGGGAGAGGTAGAGCTGGGAGGGAGTGAGGAAGGGAGGAGTGGAGGGAAGGTGTTTTCAAGGTCTTATTTTACTTCTCATTATCCTGCTCTGATTTTGTTAGTAATAAATTCAATTAATATCTCGAATTTGAGTCTGTTTTGCTCATGAACAAATCAGTCATGAATGATCTCTCCTGGTCCTTATCTCAGCTCATGAACCCTTCATTATATTTTCTCTCCCCTGTCCAGCTGCAGAGGAGAATGAGAGAGCAATTTTGGTGAGTGCCTGGCATCCAGCTGGGGTCAGCCCACTACAGTTACCTAACATGAACAAAATGGTAAGTGCTAAAGCAATTACAGTCCCAGTCATTTAAAGAAAGAAATCATATTTTCTTGGAATATTTTCAAATACAAGAACAAAGCTTCAGAAAATTGACTGTGGAAAATAATTCTCCACTCCTCCTATTCTCCAACAAGCTAGATTAATTTATTTATCTTGCACAACAATAATTTCTATGGTTCTGGCAAACTGATTCAGCTACTCAGAAGAAACAGACTATTTTAGAATAGGAAAATTATCTATGTAGCAGGTGTTTCAACAATTTCAATGAATTGCGCATTCCAAAATGATACCATGAAATGAAAAAGTTCTCTTTAATTAGAAACTCCATTAAAGAATATGCATATACATTTATCGCTATGAAATAAAGACAGAAGTGCTGCTAAGCAGGCTCAGAGCTGCTACACTCTAGAAAAAGATAGATTTAAAAATTTTATTTATAAATAAAATTTAGTGCCTAATGGGGTCACAACTGTGTTGACTAGTCTTCGTCCAAATAAGCATAAAAGAGATACGCACTGTTTTTTTTGAAGCAGAGCCTCTTTAGAATTCAGAGGTATCTGCTCCTTGTACATCTGAAGGGGAGAAATAGAGACTTTCAAGGTAATGTTCAGAGCACCTAAGGCAGTATCTTGCTCTTCAGTCACTTTCATTGTGGCCCTCTCTGCACCCATGAAGTATAAAAGAAAAAGCTGGACCCCCCAGTGTTGTAATTTACAGTCCCAAAACAGCTATAGAAAGTGAGGGAAAGCAAAGATCAAGTACAATTTATGCCTTGTTTAAACTGGCATCAGTATTTTCTTTCATTACTACCTGAGCATTTTTGTTTCATGTCTTGTGGGAGAAGGAAAGGCCTTTAGTAAAGCCCACTAGATTTTTTGATAGAATATTAATTTAAATGCATTCATTTCTTTCTCTGCTTGAGCTTTAATTCTACTCCTTTGGCATTTTTTATTCTCTACCCAATGGAACCAGGTATTATTGAAACATTTATAGTTTCTTCCAGGAGAAAATAGTAGAGTTAATGTAGTAAATATATTTCAGTACCCTTCACACTGTGACTGTTATGATGTGGAAATACCATTTGTTAAAGCTGAGAAAAAGCAATAGTGGCATGTTGAAAGCTGCAAGGTCCATGGATTGGCCCAAGCACAAGAGTAGGCTGTAGGAGACCTGATTTTGGTGCTGTTGGTCTACCAAGGGACTTCAATGAACAAAGTCAAATGATTTTCTTGTTCTTCCTATAAATGAAGTGAAAAACTCTTAAGACTCACCCTGTCGGGGGTCTGAGGGCTGCCAGGCTACCCTGAAAGTCCTTTTTTCCCTGCCCGATGCCAAAGAACAAAGCCGAAGTTCATCTGCTTGTGTTCAAGGTTGTTTATTATTTCTTATCACAAACATTTTCTCCCTGAGCTACAGAGGTCTGTTCAGCAGCTCAGTTTCAGGTTGACTCCGGCCCCACGGGTGGTGTTTGGATTCTTATAGTGAAAACTATGTATACTATGTTTATAATAATGTTCCAATACTTGTCCCCTACGTGGGGCAACCTGTGACCACCTTACACCTATCAGGATGTGTCCCCATCACCCAGAAGATGGAGGGACAGAAGGAGAAGAAAGAAAGACAGGGCATGCCCAAATTCCTCCATCTTGCCTCCTGAACCCCCATCCTAAAACCCCAAAAATCTTTTTCACCGTTAACTATCATTCTACTCAAACTCTTGTGGCTTGTAAATCTTCACATATTGGTGGTAATTTTTGCCATGGGCTGAAATCAAAGGCAAAGGTGTTTTTCACTCCATGCCAGGGTCTCTGAGCCCCATGCCAGGGTCTCTGCTCACCCAGGGCGGCCAGAGGGACATCCTGGGTTCCCACATCACCCTAAGTCCTTCATGCTCTTTAACAGAAGACCAAATGTCATAGTTTCATAATACCCTGAAAAGTTACCCACAACTGAAATATCAGCTTCTGTCTGACCCACAACTGAAATATCAGCTTCTGTCTGGAGAATCTGAGATAGCAAACACTGGTGTCTTTGAATAGCTTTTCATTTTATGTTTTTCTTTGATGAAGAAACAAGCAGCTGAAGAGAACAATCTGTTTCCAAGAAAATAAATAGGACTGATCATCCTGTTTTTCATACATTCGCTGTTCATCCTGGTAAAAGCAAGCATTCAGGATTAAAACCTGAGTTGAGTTGTGTTTTACTTATAATTTTGAGTTTTTAAATCAGAACTTTCCAGACCTTCTACACATTTCACTGTCTTATACTTTCTGGGAATAAATAAATTACCTTTTTTTTTCCTTACATAAAAGCTCATATTGTCCAGATACTAAGGAACTTCGTGGAATCCTGTATAGTCATATATTTTAAACACCTCCAAAAGTACTAATACCAGGGACCTGAGGTCCTTAAAACAACTTGTGAAGAGAGTGGAATTTTAGGGTGAAACTGAGAACACATCAAGTAGGTGCCTGCAAAGGTTAATTGAATTCAAGCAGCTGCCAAATGCTGAGCATGAGTAACCAGACTCATCAGCAGGCACTCACTCCATGTGACAGCATTGCCCCTCCAAAGCCCATATGCTCCACAGTATGGGCTGAGGCGCTCAGACCAAATTAACGCTTGCCTTGACTCCTGTGTAAAGATCCTGGCAGTGGATCTCATCTGCTAACACCACACTTCAGAATAGAGGGCAGCTTGTTTTCAAGAAGGATGTATTTTCTTCTGGAGCACAGAGTCCTTATTCCCCACAGCACCTCAGAACAAGGACTGAATGTTCCAACTGAACTTCCCTCTTTGTCTTTACCAGGTAAATCTCTCGGTGAATTTTTACACTGCTGCTGGCACTGTCAAAGTTAATGTTGTACCTGTTTCATGTCCAAATGGAGGGAGCCAGCCTATCTGGATGCCAGTCTAGTAGATATGTCCAGGACTACTTGATGCTCCAGGGAGCAATTTCAATTTTGCAAAAAGGTACTCTCAGGCATATAGCAATCATCATCTTGAAAACAAACCCAGCCCAAAGCCCAAGCATTCAGCTGGCTGTGTAGCAAGTGTTTGAAAAATCTTCTTGTGGGCAATAACTGTAAGAAAAAAAATCCTGCAGAATTCCCACAGAATTCCTGCTGTGAAGCAAAATAAAAAGAGTTCAGAATGAATAAATACAGCTTGCTGGTTTCACTAGCCTTTCTGAAAAATCTGCTTTCTAATTCCAGAAAACCTTTAATTCACTAATGTAGAAGCATTTGCTCTATTCTTAGCTGAATATAATCTAGTGGATAGCTATAATTACTTCAAAAGAATAAGAAACAATATCAGCCAGTATGTACTGTAAGTCAGGCAAGATATTTATTTTGTCAGCAGTTGGAATATATAGCTGCTCATGTTCATTACTATTTCACATTCATCATTACATTTATTTGCTTACTTACAAACTGGTATGAAGTGCTACTGCTCTTTCCAGCCAAATAAATTACAAACTATAGACATCATGAACATTATACAGAAATATGAATTCCACATGAATGGGACACAAGAATGGGGGTGGGGGGAGACAGAAAGAGGTTCTCACTCTTAAAGATTTAAACCAAATTCTGCTGAGAAAGAGGATCCGAAGGCTTGGAAATCTGTGCTGCTGTGCTGCCTGTTGTGTACACAGTAACATATCCATCCATTCAGTTTAATACTTGCCAGGGAACTCACAAAGCCCTCTCAGGCTACAGCAGCATATAATCTCCTTGAATGTTTTCCTGAGCTCCTGACTCCGGAATGCATAGATAAGTGGATCAATGATGGAATTGCACATGATGAGGATGAGGTAGAAATTAAAGTGGGACATGAAGCACACACAGTAAGGGTTGTAGGGGCAGGAGATGTAGAAAATCAGGTGTAGGAAAAATGGAGCCCAGCACACAACAAAAACTCCAATCAGGATGGTGAGAGTGATGGCCCCTTTCATGTTGGCCCCTTGGCGAACAGGGCCAGTGCCTGGAAGAACAGCAATCTTTTTTATGTGCATACGAGCCATCATAAACATGTGGACATAGAGGGATGCCATGAGAATGAGCATAGTGAAGAACATGCTGATTAGGCAGATGATGACAACACTGCTGTCAGAGTAAATGATGAACAAAATGCCTGAGACTGTGCAAGCAGCCCAGATGCATGTGATGATAACCCCTACACGCTTCACTGTCATGATATTATGATACTGGAGGGCGTAAAAGATAGTAAAGTACCTGTCCACTGCTATTGAGAGAAGGCTGCAAATTGATGCAAGCAAGGAACTGCAAATGACTGAGTCGATGACATTGTCAATGTTTATGGTAAAGCTCTGTGCATCTGTGTCTGTATTGTTTAGCAGCGTGATGACAATGGTTTCTGATCCATTAGATACACTCACTAGCATGTCAGCCACTGCCAAGCTACAGATGAAGAAGTACATGGGTGAATGGAGGTTCTTGTTCTTGGCTATCGCCACAATGACCAAGACGTTCTCCAGCAAGCTGACGATGCCCAGAGTCACAAACACTTCAGGGGACACAAAGAGTTGCTCGTAGCAGCCTCCTGAGGAGTGGCCCTTCGCACCGGGCTCGCTGGCTCCTCCATGCAGTCTGTAGCTGTGGTTCCAGAAATGGAGAGGCTGGAGTGTCCCACGATGCTGGGTGAAATTCATCTTATGGAGATCCCTTTTGGCTTCCTGCTTTTAAAACTCCTGTTCCTGTTGCATTCCTTTGAAAACCTTCTTTGGCTTTTCAGCTTGGGAAAAAAAAAAAAAAAGAAAAATAAGCTAGGACTGAGGCAGGCAGCAGTTCAGAACACTTTGACTACTGTGAAAAAATAAGATTTCAGACTCAGAAGAATTGGTTTACACCCTTACAGACAGTTTCTGATCATTATCACATTTACCTTGGTGATCTATGTCACAGAGTCCCAACAGTCTCTATGTTTGCATCAGATTCTCCCATATGGTCTGTTCCTCTTTAGTTCACAGGGATGCTGCAAGGCTTTTTTGGTGCTTTCCATTAAAGAGATGTGACCATAAAATGCCCAAGTGACTGCTGCAGAGCAGGAACTATTTTCAAACTGCAAGTGTCTCTGTCAGGCAGTGCATGCTGGCTGTCTGTTTTACCGTGTGTGGAAGAGAAAAATATTCAGGGCACTCTCCGCCTCTGCTTTTCTTTCCAGCCAATGGGACTCAGGAGCTGCAGAAAGTGGAGGGGCTGCTAGTTCTGAGCCTCTGTGAAACATCACACGGCACAGCACAGTGAGTTCAGATGCAGCACAAGTTACCAGTAGCTACAGGAAAGCAGACAAGCTACCAGAGACTTGCTTCTCTTCTTTAGCTTCTCCGAATAATATTTCAATACTGATTATCAATTAGCAAAACTTTCAGAACTGTACTAGCAATCTTACAGAATTCTTGGAGCTGAAGTGATAAATTTTATTTTTCAGATTCTGATTTACTCTCGCTCCTTCTGTGGCACGAACTTGTTCTGCTTTGCATATGTGGCAAAATAAGAACAGGGAAGGGAAGCAAAAGAATATATATTTCCTCTGGGTACTCTGTCCCAGGTCCCCTTTGCCTTGCTACTTTTCTATGCCTTAGCTGTCCATTTCCTAGATGTGTTGCAAGGATGTATTATACTCTCTAATAAGATTCTTAAAATTTTTAAGATATGGAGGCAAGATAAGGACCAGAACCAACACATACCAAAGTCACAAATGGCTTAATAAACTGTCCTAAATAAAGTATTTTTTTCCAGATAAAATACTTCTTAGGAATCTTATTATTGAGAAGGAAAAGATGATGGAGTTGCTTGCAGAAGCTCTGTCAACATCAAGAATTAAGATATTAGGCAGAAAAAGAAGCCTCAGTATTTAGAACATGTAAGAAATAGAGCTCATACGATGGCAATGACACAAAAGCATCAATAAATATCCTAGAAGCCCATGTGGCCCAGGAGCCCCAGAAGCACAGGGATATCCCTGGGGTTACTGGACATCAGCTGAAAGTCAGCTTGTGTGCAGTCTGTCAGGAAAAGCCCTTGAGAATAAGGAAGAAAAGAATGCCAAAGTAACATGAAGAGACAGGACAAAAGTTGTTTTGCTGTTACATCTTCAAGCATAGCAACTGAGGATTGAAAAACAAGCATGCTGAACAAGGCCTAAAACACAAATGGATTTTAAAGGCCGTAGGAAATTCAGTCACTGCACCTGAGAGTAATGTTTGCAAGGAAATTGTTGGAAAGAACATTTCCAGTTGACTACCAGGAAGCCTCTGGAGGGGTCTGTATCTGATGCAAAAGTCTGTTTCATGTAATGTCTCAAAATGTTTTCACCCTCTGTGCATTAGCTGGTTTTAAAGTGAACCAGCTAATAAAGAAGTACAGGATGACAGAATGCATGTAGAAGCACAACTATCTGTGTTTAATGTCTCAGCATCAGGATGAAGTGTGATTTTACTTTCACATTTGGATTTACTGTAGACCTATGGTTATGAAGACCTATATTGGAAGAAAATCCTCAGTCAATATTTTCTGGGCCCTTCTTCACATGGATTACTTCATAAAACTGAAACATAAACCACCAAGACAAATAAAATAACCTGTGGCACAGGAAATCCCACATTAATCAGTTTGGAATACATCATTTACCAGCAGCATGTTTGAAATTAAATAGTTTGCTACCGAAAGGGTGACATTTGCTTTCCTGTCAAGCCATAATGCAAGCCAGAATTCAAAAAGATTTTTTATCTAGTTACTGATCCTCAGGCCACTATACACTATTCACTAACTCCTGACACTGACAGGACGTGCACACCCAACCATTAAAGAAGAGAACTACCAAAAAATTATATAGAGATTGATGTGAGAGAACAACATCTCCCCAGATAAACTATTTTTTCTACAGCTGCATCCAGAAATGTGTTATCTTCATGTAATCCCAGTGGAGTAGCCACTCAACTTTCCTTCTTCATGAACCTCTCCATGCTGGAAGTGCCCATGACACAGGGATCTCTCCCTTCAGCCACTTAGGTGGACCTAGATTGGGTGAGCCTGGCAAGAATAGAGAGAAGCTTCCTCCAGGTATTGCTGCCCCATTTGTTCCAATTATCTGTCTGTCCCACTCCTGGCTCCTCTGTTTCTCTGCACATTATCTCCATTCTCATCCCTATTTATATTTTCATTTGCTCTCCTCACCCAGAAGCTATCCAGATGATGCTCCATCTTTGATTTTTTGCTGAATGTGTCATAAAAATGTAATATTGTTTATAACAATGGAAAGAAGAGCCCACTTGTTTTCCCACCCACAGCCATCACTCCCCTCCAAATTTCTGCTTACGCTCTGCATTCTTGGGGCACATTTGTTTTGGTGCTTGTCACTCGTATTTGTGGGATGAAGTTTCATGACTGGAAGCAGCAGACTTAAGGTAGCTTAGCAACTTAGTGGAAGCACTGAAAAGGTGATGTAGCATCAGCCTGATCTAACTAAAAGGTAAAACAAGCTATATGAGCACTTCTTTAAAATGAGAGAAAAAGTCTACAACTAATTACTTCCATGGTAAAAGATGGATACATGTCTCAGGCTCCCATTTAATAAGATGTAAGCCATATAAGGCTAAAATTGTTCAAAGTATCCTAGCTCTCTCATGCCTGAAGACATATTAATATTTCAATTATCTATTTCAAAGATAGGAGTATTGTGTAAGAGATATTGCCTAAATTATTTCTTAAATTTTAAAAACTAAAGCTGAGACAATATTTCTTTTAAAAGTGGTGGCTTGTAAGCTTTTCAGCACCATGGAAAACCAGCCATGGTTGCAGAAAACGAGAAACTGATATCAGTCATATGAGTTCCAGCTCTTAAGAGAAATAAACCATCAACAAAGATTTGAACAAAGCCTCCCCTTTTAATATAACTCCCCCATATTCTATGCTCTGTTTGCAGATGCTCTTTGACACCCTCTTTCCAGACAGAGTTACAGTCATCTCCACCTCACAATATTTTTGAGAGATGAATTATCTATCCTCTGGCAGTTGAATTTGAAGGTCGGAATAAATCATTCACTGAAATCAATGAGCAATCCCAAAAGTGATACAAGAAGACAAGCAGAGACATGAGCAGGGTGTTCAGGTCCACTCAAGGAGAAAAAGAAAGGTAGAGGGAGTTCACCCAGACCCTTTCTTGCTCAAATGCACTCTGTGTGAGGTATCTTTGAATCCTGTGACCACATTACTCAAGCACAGAAATAATACTTGTCACTTCATCATCTGTAAGTGGAAATAGAGGATTACTTATGGGAAGCTGGGTGGAAGGAGGAAGCAAAGAAACAGATTATTAACATTTAATCCGTCCCCTGCTGTCGTGTGACTACGCTGGTACTGTCCAAAGGGCGATGCTGCACTTGCATGCACAAGCATAATTCATGGAGGAGTTTGATTACATGTGCTTTTAAAAACTCAAGTCTATAACTGCAGTAAAAACTGTAGTATATTTTAGCATGCATATTTTTAAATTTAAAAAAAAAGAGCCAGGCAATTAAACTTTGGGAGCTTCTGTGAGGTTTTAGTCTGCATCGTCTCTCTATGTAGTGGCAGCAAATTCCACCTAACACTCAAGATATCACAAAAAATGATTAAAATAATACAATGTACTTCTACCTCCTATCCACAAATGTCTTTGAAAGAAGCATTTTTTTGATTCTTTCTAGTTTACTAAATTAACCTCTAAGCAATATGGAGACACTTGTTTGCTCATATTTTTGGACCAGTAGTTTTCTCTCAGTCTCACAGNACCTAGCAATTTATTTTGTGGCACTGATTGCCTCATAATCTTTCTCTTTTAAAGTGAATGGAATTTTTAAATCAAGGGACTTCAGTGTCGAGAGCAGGAGTCTCAGTAGCTTGCCTCTTTTCCTCATGTCTGCTAGTTACAAGAATAGGAGAACTGTTTAGTCAGTCTGGAGACTGAAAGCACATAAAGTTGATTTTTTCTGGCAAATGATACATTTGCACTTACTTGAAAGTGCTGTAAATGGGCAGAAGTGGAATGCTTTTCATTAATATGGCATGAGAACCACAGAAGCTTTAAATACTAAGCTGTTTAAATCAGATGTCATTGCTATTTTAGGTGATCGACATTGTGATCATGTATATTATTAATTTGCAGTCAATGCAGCAATGGCCACCCTTGTAGTTTTTTCTCCCTCATCCCATCTCTTAGAAATAATCAATTTTCTTTTCTTTGCTTGTAAATTTAGGTGCTTGTCTGTTCAGACATATCTGAAGCACTTTGTCCAAGTGACTCCACAATCTTCTTGGTGTTAATATCCCTCTCCAAATATCTTTCAAAAAAACATACAGCAGCATCTGGGTTTAAATACAAAGTAAATATTGCCATCAATCCAGATCATCAAACCAAAAAAACGATAACACTGATTTTTTTAAAATAAATAAGCCACTATTTAAATGATTTATGATTTTTAAAAATAAGGTGTTAACCTGGTCTTTTCCTTTGTTCATGACCTTTGAACATAAATATAGCAGAAGTAATACTTCTAACATCTACACACACTTCTTCACTCCCTATATGCACCTGACAGGGCCATTTTCAGCACTACCATTCTTTCTCTCACTTTAGATCATGAGATAATTTTATATTATGAAGTTTGAAAAAATCTTTGCTTTTCTAGTTTATCATCTTCACTTTTCTGTCATAATGATATTCGGTTTTTATCTGTGTGAGAAATGCAGTAACATTTTATTCTAGCTGAAAAACAATCTAGTCAGTCCAGCTGTCTAACCACGAAAAATGGTATGTCTCATTATAGTTGAATAAGAAGTAGAAAGCCACAGCAGAAAAAATGACAGATGATCATCTAAAGAAAGCCCAGGGTTGTGCTGTGGGAAAAAAGGAGCTGTTTTGTATGATGTCAAATCACTTCCGTTTCTCAGAAAAGTCTTCTGAGTGGGGTTATACCCAAAAGTTAGTGTGAGATGGAAAGCTACTAACTGGCTTGAGTTTTTTCTTCCAGTCCACTCACCTCTGAGTATGATTGTTTTTATTCCAATGGAAAAGTCAGACATTACCATGTCATCATTTCTTTAGTAGCTTTACAAGAAGGAAGAGTTGTGTACTTAGCGGGCACTGTTCAAGATGCATAATTTATGTCTGAGGGGGCTTACATACATACATACTGTTACCAAAAACCAGATTATTTTAACCCTTACTGAATGTTCTGCACAAAACCTTGCACACACACATATATATATGTATATGTATTTATATTCTATATCTGCACAGTGGATTTTCATGGTTTCCATTCATTGTGGTAGCTCCTCTAAGCACTCTGTTTCTTAGCAGAGATATTGAAGGCATCCTGGACAGAGTCTGCAGGAAGTGCTTAAGCTGCTTGTGAATTGTTTTCCTCCATAGGAGTTCTTTGAAGCAACTAGAAATCCCAAAGTCATAATCTGGTACAAGACATAAAGCAGATGCACCAAGTGATGTGACAAGTGAGTGAGTCAGCCAGCAGCAGTGTCAGGATAAGTCTAGATGAAAGGACAACCCTGAGAATAATTCTCTGAGGTAAGTACATTGTCACTGACA
>WEZZ01007504.1:5099-19135 GCA_013400585.1 Chloropsis cyanopogon | reverse complement strand
AAAAAAAAAAAAAAAAAAATAACCATTAATGTTTATTTTTTATTTTATTCTCAAAATAAATGCTCTGAAACTTTTTAATGACATTATTTTTAGAAATGCATTGTCTTCTGTTGAATATATCGCTTAAACAATATATGATAAATGCATTGTAAATGTATGAACCTTTTGTGATTCCTCAGTTGTGGGAGCTTTTTTGAAATCAATGGCAAAATTTTTACTAATTCATTAAATACCTCTCTATCTTAGTTTTTAATTATCCTAAGTCTGTTTTTGTCAGCCATCTTTCATTTAGGCTAGGACATACAAAACAAAATGAATAAAGTCTGAAGTGTATGTTTCTACTCAATTTGCCAAATAACTGAGAACAAGTAATCCATCCTTAGTAACAAAGACTATAATTATTTCCTTTTTTATCAAATCATCAATTTACAGCGAACAAGACAAACTTTTGCCAGATATAACGTACTCTTCAAAGAAACAGAGAATAAATGAACTGAAATTATGTGTCCTAAGAAACTATTCTACTTTATGTAAATACAGTGTGGATGATGGTTTGGGAGGAACACACAAATTCAATAATGTGCAAATTATTCCCTTCAAACCTTCTATTGGCATAAAGCTGGAATTCTGCACATGACATAGAAGCTTTTGTTTGTATGAAATTCAGCTTCTGTTTGTCAAGGTAAGAGTTCTCTTAACTTGTTCTTAAACTGATCTAATACAATTCTTTATAATCTCTTTGTCACAGATAAAGTGGGAGCTTCAAAGTTCATTAAAGGAGCCCTCCCATGGAGTCATGAGGTGCAGAAAGGACCTCCTTGCTTTCTGAGCTTCTTCTCAGAGAGGAGCCTGGGGACAGCTGGATCCAATCCTCGGCACAGTCTTTGTCAACAGCTTAATTAACTTTGTCCCATGGAATTAAAGATGGCAAATCAGATCTATTTCTATAAAATCAATTATTTATTATGAAAAATGATTAGACAAAAGATCTTAATCATAATTATTTACTACCCAGTATATAAGCTAAAACTACTAGTAGTGTATAATACAGTATAGTGCACTATATAAAAGCAAATATATTAAAGCTAGCAAAAAGGAACAATTGTTAAGTAGAGATCAATGTAACTCACCACATCAAAGCTTGTGGACAGATTTCTTTTGCTCAACCTTGAGGAGTGTCCTTGGGAGGCATCCCCACTTCAAGGGAGGGAACATCATAAATGCACTCCAAGAAGGAGTTAGAGGAACCTGTTAGAGGAGCCTACAGTGAAAAAAAGTGGACTGGACTTTGACAGTGTAAAGTGACAGACTGACAGTCATATGTCCCTCCGGGTCAGCTTGGCAGCTTATGTGCCAAACCTTTGCTTCACTATCAGGACGTTAATTTGGGGTGGTGAGCCAGACTGGTTTCAGCAAAATTCAACACCAAAAGCAGCACATGGCAGCCCCTTCTCAGCCCACCACTGATAGCTCCCAAAATAGACCATTGTTGGAATTGTTTGCCCGTGTTCCAAAGGCAAAGAGTCCTGCTACACTCTCCTACTGTGAATGCAGATAATACAGCAAAGTATATGAAATTTTTCAGGATGGATTAATATTGTTTCATAAAATATTTTATTCACTGAAAAATCCTACCTCAAATTGGTGAAAATTATCCACAAAACTAAAGAAGTACCATTAGTCAATCCAGTCAAAAATACTTTGTAGCAAAAAATGCTTTTAAATGTTTTCATTTCCCACTTCAAAATTTTCAGAGTAAAATTTTATTCTAAAAGAATAAATTTTAAAAACCCTGAAACCTGTTTCTTCTCCTTCTTCTTCTTCTTCTTTTTCTTCTTCTTCTTCTTCTTCTTCTTTGCAGTGCTTTGGCAAATCCCAATTCTTTTTTTTAATGCTCTGAATTTCTTTTTCAGGCAAAACAGCCACCAAATCCTCATAATTAGTCACTGTATTACTTTAGCTGATCAGGAAAAGTAGTGTAATATATCTGTATGTTAGTATTTCTTTAAAATTGCATATCTGAGTGTATAAACTTAGTGTATAAAATATATATTTGGGGGCATTAGCAGATATTTCTGAAGTCAGTTATATCAGCTAACCCCAGCATCACTTCTTAAAGAAGGGAAAGTGATCCCCTGTGGTTGTGCTTCACTAGACAGTGGCAAGACTCATCGACCAGGACATGCTGTCTGCAACAGCAACTGAATCAAAAAGCTGCACGTGAAGCAATAGGAAGACACTATTGTGTTTTGCTGGCTGTACACTCACATGCTGAATGCACTGAATGCTCTCTTTTTCTCTTCTAAAATACATGAATTCTAAAGACAGGCAGAATAACTGGTTATGACTCAGAAAATATAGTTTAAATAATGAGTTGGTCTGTCTCAAAATTAATTCCCGAACAAAACACCCACTGGGGTTTTGTTCAGTTATTTCTCTGCTAAGTACCACCACAGACAAATACATATATCTATTTCAGGAATGGATATAGAGTGCAGGGGCTGGAGGGAAAGGAAAAAGTAAAATGTATTACAGAATCACAGAATCCTCTGAGCTGGAAGGGCCCAAAGAACCACTGAGTCCAACTCAAGTGAATGTCCCATACAGGGATCACACCCACAGCCTTGATGTTATCAGCACCATGCTTCAACCAACTGAGCAAACAAAACCCCAGATACCACCACAAGAATAATTTCAAATATTTGAGCATTGCGATTGTTGTCAGACCATGTGTTGCACTGGAGAGTACAAAGGTGTACCTGTACCTGGGAACAGCTCCCACAGGGATGCTCATGGCCGGTCCTGGAGGAAGAGCAGGGCACCCCCTGCAGCTGTGGCTTAGCTGCCATTGCATAACCACGCACTGGGATGTTCCTTGTATGATCCCACCGGGGCTCTACCTGTGAAGCTGCATCAGTCCCGAGAGGACGCGCCCCTCTGCCGGGGGTACCGCTGCTCCCGGCTGCACGGACAATGTTACAGCGCCCTTCCTGGGAGCTGCTGCCCCTGCCCTGGCCATTAGTCATGCCGTGGGGCTCCTCTTAGAGGGGTAGGGCCTTGCCCAGTGTTCCTCCTCAGCCTGTCCACATCTTGTCAGTCACTGTGGCATGAGCTTCAGGCTCCTTTCTGCTGCCCTGAGATTTTCATGTTTCAGGAAACGCTCCCGTGCACTGTGCTGGAGCACTTGTATGTGGTTTGTGTTGCCACCAGAGCTGCTCTGCTCTACCACGCTGTGAGTGTGCTGATCTCTAGAGCTGGAGTTATCCTACAGTTCTTCTGCAATGCTCCTCCTCCTCATACAAAATGATGTCTCTCATCAGTTTATAATCCTTTCTTCCTGCATGCCTTCCTGCTAGAGGTTTAGGAAGCAAGTTTTTTCTCATGCCTTCCTCCTCTGTGTGAATAAACTTAAACTACATCCTTAATACCAGTGTTTAGACCCTAACTGGACATTGCATAACCATGTCCTTTTGTCTGGGGAAAACTCTATGCTGCACAAGATTTTATATGTCAGGCTACAAGACTTCTGTATCAGTACCACAGAACAATGAAATGGAGGCCAACAGACTTTTCCAGGCTGAAGCAAAGGTAGTTTAATTTAAATCCCCCTGGAAAAAAAAAGAAAAAAAATCAACACCTCCTTTTACTCAGCTGCTAGAAGAGGATTAAAAAGCAAGTAGCAACAAGCCCATTTTCACCAAAAAGGTGTCATGTCAAACTACCTTTGACCACTTCCTAATCAAGTTTCTCCAGTCATCACAATTTTTTTCTTCTGCTCATCCTGAAAAAGGATGTGTCTTAATACTGGGTATTCAAATAGCTGTATTAGACATTTTCCTGGAAGTCAAGACAAGTACTAAAGAATTTAATTGGAAAAATTTCAAGTTAGAATTCAGTGAAGCTTCGAAAATTAAAGCATTGCAAGGTTTGCTGATCATTAAAATAATGTTTTAGTAAGCTGAAGGTAGATTGTTGATACTGTAAAAGCTCCACATAACCTATTCAGGTTAATGAATTCTGGATGTGGCAGAGATAAATAAACTGGAGCTGAGATAAAACACTGAACTCATAAAATGATACCTAGATTCATAATTTATTGAAACAAAAATGAAACATTGTTTTGCTTTTTTTACACAGACATGACCAGATGTAATTGATACGGATGTCAATGACCAAACATGAGCAGTGCTACACAATTGGGTACAGAACATGCTTGGTGATATTCTTCAACTACATAACTCCAGAATAATTGCAGTGTGAATAACTCTTGCTCTGGCAGTGTGCAGTGCGCAAATAAAAAAGCAGGATGATTCTGAACTTCACCTCAACACAGCAAATACATAAACTTTTATGACATTGGCCAGTTGGCATGTTTATAGGTGATTATTACATAGAAAAAAAAATGTAGAGTTTTCTGTGGTGATCTATGAAAGCGGTGTTTATTGCAGCTCTTGTCACTTCTGTATTGCCCATGGATAATCTCTGTTCATTGTTCCACCTGGGAAAACCTGTAGGAATGTGAGCACAGTGCTGCAAATGTGAAAATGAAGACAAATTCTCTTGTAGTTGACAATAAGAGCAGTGTGGCATAAGAGCAGATTCTATCTCTCTTTCCAAGACCCTTGACTGTTCACAGCACAGCTCTTGAGAGAGAGGGGAAAAGAGAAGTATCAACAAGTGATGAGTCACTCCTTCAAGGTTCTGTGTATGTTTTGATGCCTTTATATGGGAGATGTTGATACCCTTCATTGGTTTATTTGAGGTTGGACACTTAAACCATGAGTTTACTCCCCTGAGGAGCCGTGTAGTAAGAAGGAGCCCTTAGGCATTTTCAGCTCTCTCTATGCACAGAAATCATCCCTGACAGACAACTCGCCAGCTGCTATTCAGACAGCTGGCAGGTTGCCTCTCTATTCTTATGCATGAATTTTGCTCTTACAGTGGTTTTCCTAAATCTTTGCTGCCATATTACATTTGCCTATTGGTTTTATATGCCTCATTATCGATCCTTCTTTAGTTAATTCAATTTTTCCTCACAGGTCATGTTTTCCAGACCTCTGGTCATTCTCACTGCTGTTCTCTGGACTTTCTCCAGCTGGTCTGTGTCTCTTTTTAACCATGAGTCAGTAAGGTTAATGGAATTTAGATTTACACTATTGCATGACTGATGCTTAGTTCTCTGAGCTTGTTTTGCTAATGCTGTTACGCTATACTGCATTATTCAAAACTATATTAAAGATTTGCCTAAGAAGCTTATGTTTAATTTTTGGTTTTTTGTATGGCAAATCCTCTCCATAACATTTAGAAATTATCTACAACAATCACAAGCAATAGTCATTCATTAAAATTTAACAGGAAGGATTTTGATGGTTATTTTTGCAGCTGCAAATTCAGTAGTTAGCAGAAATTGTTAATTAATTTTCATGGTCTTTCATTTCAGAATCCACGAAAACAGAAACATAACTTCTGACTTCTGTGCTTTTCATCCATGTATGCCAACAGAAACAGAATAATTCTCAACATATTTCTTCAAATGTCTCCTTCCAAGTCCCACAGAGCCAGCAATTGCAAATCTTTTTATGTCAAACTGTAGCTGTTGGCCCAATCCCTGGTAGCAGTAATTTGCATGGTATTCAGTTCCACACCTGTAATAGGTCGGGAGCTCTCATATCAGAAAAAAAAAGACCCATTTTCCAAAGTCAATTTTACCTTACACAATAAGAGTCACATATGCCACAGGTCTGGATGACTCTCACTGAATATGTAGAGCTCTTTGTTTTCTTTGCAAACCCTTCTATGTTTCAGAGACTTTCTGTAGCAGAGTTTTCATTTAGCTAAAAAATTCATGCAGATTTTTTTTTTTCCGATTTGAAGTAGGAGTTATAAGTTCTTGTGTAACTATCAATTTTTTAAAGTGGGACTGTCAGTGTAGGACATAGAAACACAGAGACGTGTTCAGCAAGCACCTGACAAGGGAAAAAAAGATTTATTAAACATCTGACTCCAAATTTATAGAAATCACAGGTTGGACAGAGATTGGTCACTCGAGGTTTCCTCTCTTCAACTACAGTGGACAGTTCACCTGTCCATCTTCTCTCTCTATCCTGCAGAAAGAATGTAAACTATCTTTGTTTATGTGAAACTGCGTGAAAAACTTAGCTAGAAATATGAAAACATTCAGAAGGCTTTTCAAAACTGCAAAAGAACTGGGTGACACGGGACGACTCCTTTTTTATGTGTGATAACAGCAGGAGAAAATTCATTTTGTGAATTCTTTCCTGCTATTTAAAGAGATCAGATTATTGTTTTGCACAATTTAAATAATGTAAAAAGATATTATTTTGTCCGGGCTTCCTCAAAGGTCCTCTGTCACAGTTTTAAAATAGTGTGTTCTTGCTTTTTCTTATATTCTTTATAGTTTGCAGTTGCCTAAAGTCTATCTACTTGACATGGGAATCTCAAGTAAAAAAGGATTAAGCCCATCCAAGAATAATTGCAGAGAGTTTTTTTCTCTTAAGTACTACTGCTCTAGAAGAGGGACAGTCATGCACAAAACCAGGTTCTATGTCATATGGCATGGATAAGATAAAGATCCTCTTTACTCTGGAGAGCTTCTTTCCAAACAGGCATGCTAACTGCTCATGGGTGCTGCTGGTGAGCGCTACTGCTCAAGGATTTGTGACAGACAGAGAGGCACAAATGATGTTGCAGAGCAGCAAGAGGGTACAGTTGGGTCTCCACTGGATGATGCAGACCCTCTGCTACAGATTTTCTTTCTTCTATGCTCCTGCTATGGATAAGCACCACTTCAAACTCAAACAGCAGCTGGCTGGTCCCCAGCATCATTCTGGCTTTAAAGCTGTTTTCCCCAGAGATGATGTAAAGGGAAAGAAATAATAAAATGTGCTAGTGACAGTACAGTGCTACATTAGAAAGAGGAAAAATAGTTATGCTTCCTGGCATTATGCTCCTCCAAACCACAGCAACAACTTCTCCCTCTCCTCTGCTGTATCTTCAAAAGAATGGATGTTTTCTATCACCTTGACATAGCATTTGACATTCCTGACATACCTTGCTCTACATACTATCATGATGCACATGCCTACATGTCCCAAATATAGAATCAGATAAAGAAAGATTTTAGCAGGAGGAATGCTAATTTCTTGCTGCCTTTTTTGTTTTATTAAGTAGGCCTTCCTGCAGTTTGATAGGTCCTCTACAACAGATTTCCCATGACAAGTTGTTTCTTTCTCTATCTTTCCTCACCAAGCCTGAGTACAGAATTTCCAGCTGGCTTAACCAGTTTAATGGCTTTGAATGTTTAAGTAAACCAGAGAAAGATGCTATTTTTATATTCCTGTTGGTTGACATACTGCAAGGAGAGATAGATATCCCCATCCTCTTTGCAGAATCAGTTTTATAGAGCAGCACAGCTCAAATGTCATCACAAAAATAATACATGTACAGATTATCTTCTTCACCATTCATTGTTTATTTCTTTGTGCTTGCAGTTCTTATAACACATCATGAGGGTTTAATGTTGGCCTAAGGAAAATGCAGAGAGTCAGATATTCTTCAAAAGGAATTATACTCATTAATGAGAACATTTTCTATCTTAAACATCTGTTAAGAATTTGAGGCTGAGAGGTATCTTCCCTCTCTTCGAGAGAGAGAAAAAAATTATGTTCCCTTTTGTTTTTTAGCATATTAATAAAGAGATGTTAGGCTATTTTTTTTACTTTATTGCACACTAGGAAATTTCGTAGTGCTTGGAAAATGTGAACTAGGTGGTTGTGGACACAGCTTCAGAAATACTGAGCTCCCATAGTGGAAACAGTTTACTTTGTCTCAGTTCTGCCAAGTATAACATTGCAGATTGAGTTTATTCTTACTTTTGCTGTGGTTAATTAAAGATTTGTCCAAGTTTTATCTATAAAATCTCAAATTCAAAACATTTCTGGGGTAAGCTCTAAGACAGCAAGGTAAACTGTCCACCTCACACTAATGTGCAAACATGAACAAACACAGGCACACACATATTGTCAAAGGGATTAATTCAGTGTTTCTTATGGCTTAATATACTGCTGCAACTCCTTTGCCATTTTAATACCCAGTCAGATATAGCTGCTGCTACTTGTAAACTGGAGAGGTTGTACAAACCTGAAATAACTTTAAGGCAATAGACACAGGCACTGAAGGAGAACCCACCAACCCCTTGGGAAACTCAATTTACTTTATTTTATACTGCCCTTGGCAAAGGGAAAGAAAAACAAGAACACAGAATCAATAAGATAACTCCTTCAAATATTTGTTATGAGTAAATTAAAGAGAAAACCATCAGGAGAGAAAGATTAATATTTTATGTTCACCAGATTCAGCAGCCAGTAACTACTGAAATGAACAGCTTGTGTTCCAGTTTCCATGTGAAGCATATTGGTTTGGTATCACAAGAGTCACTGAATTACAAACTACTATTAGTTATGTCCCTACATACTCAGTAATTAAAGCCATACCTGCAAATATGCATAAGTATTCTCTGGACACAACTGGAGCACTGGAAGGGTTATTTTCATTCTAGCTGCATTTTGGTAGCTAGAGATAGAAGCTGTAGCCCACAGAACGAGCTGCAGCACAGAAATCTGGCTCCCAGTCAGGTTTTCTTTCCTCATGCTCACATGTGCAAGCAGAGAAACACCCAATACGGTTTTTTAGGAATCTAAAACAGAGGCAAAAGATATTCTAGTGGTGTTACAAAGTTGTGTCATGGGTTTTTTATTATTAATGCATATCATAACTCAATTAATCAACATCTGTCCTAGATTTATTATAATTGTTCCCTTAGAGGTCTTCTACCTACACTTATGCAAACCTACAGCATGAAAATTTGCAATGCAGCTGTGAGCACCTCTATGGTAAGAGCTTCGTGATTTGCAAAGAAGCATGAACCTTATTCCAGTATCTTCCACGGTAATGCATACTATCACCAGAATACAAGCCAGCAGAACTGAAGAAGGGTGTTTTCTATTTGTGAGTGAAGTGTCAGGGCAATTAACTGAGTGCTACAGAGCTGTTCAGTGCAAGGAAGAAAATTGCAACAGGAAGAATTTCCAGGGAGATCTAAGAACTGATTTCTAGCTACTGCACACTTGCAAGGTTTGAAGCCTCTGTAATGTGCCAAACCAAATTGTGTGGTCTTGCTGAGGTTTCTTTACTTAAAATGGGTAGGTGCAAGTGTAAAATAGAGCATGCACTCACTTTTTTGACAAGGGCTTAATCCATTGCTTATCTACCCAAACTCAATATGTATTTGTTAAAACTTGTAGAATAGCATGCTCCAAAACTCTACATACAGAGAAGCTCTCAAGAAGAAAGCCTAAATTCTGCTTGTGTTCATGTGTCTAATATTACTCATTTGCTAGTTGAAAACCAAACCAGACAAACAAAAAACCAAAGATAAATGCAACAAATGCAAATTCAAACCAATGCAGAATACTAGACCTGGGGATGCATGTGGAGCTTGGGCCACCTGAATGTAGCCATAATTGCAGTTCCATGAAAGGGGTCATATATGTCAGACAAGAGAGGAGGAAATACAAGTGATTTAAATAGGAATGCTGCTGCATATTCCATTTCAGAATCTGAGGCTTGTAATACAATGCAGGAGATCACCAGAAGTAATGTGCAGAAAAAGCCTTGAAGAAATGTAGTTTCTACAGTATACAAGGACTTTCTCCATCTTCTCTAACTCTGTCAAATCTTTTAGACTGTCTCTGCATTTAATTAAAGTACAGGGAAACAGTAAAATGGGAGGATTTTCCTTCAGTGTAAATGGAAAGACTAATATTATGTATCACCATAGTGCAGACAGGAAAGTTTATACAGAAAATTAAGGGCAGGTATTAACACTTACATATCCAATAACAAGCACATTTGCTACTAAATGTGTGCATCTCCTCCCAGTGGGCCAAATTCTTTCTTCTGCAGTCAAAATTCAGGGAACTAAACAAACCCTGATCTTAAAAGCCTGTGATATTCAAACTCTCGAAAAATAGGTTTATTTTTATTTTGGGAAGCCTGTTAGAGCTGTTAGGATGCAAGATCAAGCTGTGAAAGAAATTTACTCCTATGTATTAACTCAGTTCCTTTGTTTGCTAAAACAAACAAACACACACACACAAATAAACCCCCCAAAAAGCCCACCCCAACTATAATGAAGCCTGATTACTTGAACAAATGTTTTCATTTTAGCTTGGCTGCCTTAATAGGTTATAAAGATTATTAGGTAGATGCAAGAAATTTTCTCTCTACACTGCAGTCTGAAGCCCTGTACTTACATATTTTCTAGTGTCACTGTATAACAACCCCCTGATGCTTCCCTAAGGAACTCTGGTTTCAGTTTTGGGTGCTCCAACATATTTGCCTATTGGACATATTGCAACAGATCCTTGGCTTCTGTAAATCAGCCGAGTTCCACTAACATCTCTGGAATTACTCTGGCACCAATGTTACATGGCTACATGGCTTGGCTTTAAGGTCCTATAAAAAGAAAAATAGAATTGAGAAATAGTGTCAAGCTTTGCAATATCAACCTTATAAACCTTCACAATGAAATGTGTAATTCTCAGGGGTGGTGTTCACAGTCCTGAGCTGCTTGTGTTTTATTTAGACTAAGAATTGAGGCAGCTCCAGGAATGCATAACAGCTATGTCAGGATTGTGAGAACAGCATGAACACACTCATGCTTCCTGTGAGGGGAGATAGATTTTAATTCTCATCTGTTTGCCTAATAGCATTAAGATGATGTATTATTCATAAAATGCCTTTGTGCTTCTTTTTAATCAGCTTTGGTGCTGCTTTTAAGAAGTCTTTTTGTTGTTTTCCAATCTTTGCCTAATTTAAGTATATGAGAAGAAATCTTATGTGTGTATCCTCATAGCATCTGTCAGCACTGCAACTCTAGGGAGAAGAACTTGTAGCTATGGATCTCCAGTAGACTTTAATGTGCCATAATTTTTATCAGCCTGTATTTGAACTTGAGCTTCAGAGGCATTACATTTGTCTTCCAGAAAAACTGATTAAAAGGCTTAGAAAGCTACTCTGTACTTGCCAGAGACTTCCAAGCAGCATTGCTGTGGGTGCTCCTCTCTCGTTCCTCACTCACAGCCTCGCCCAAGCCCCTCAGGCCAGGGCGCTGTCCCTGTGGAGTAGCAGGGAGGGCTCACTCCCTGCTCCATGGGAGTGAGTCCCTGACACTGTTGCGCATAGAATGAAAACACGAGACTCCGTGATTGTTCGTTCAGAAGGCTGATGAAGTTCTTTATTGAAAAATGGCAGCTCTCTTTTATAGAGCACTGCACTAAAAACCGCTTGATTGGTTAATTGACATGACGCTCCTCTACCATCATTGGTTTTAGATAAAGACAGCATATTTTGAAAACGCACAGAAAGAAATGTAAGCTTACAATGAAAAACAACACCTGTTGTTTTGACAAAGAAAACTGCTTACAAGGTTTCTGTCTGCTATCCCAAGAACTCAAGATAGCTTCAAGGCTTTCCTCTTCAGAGGAAAAGTTTTCTTTGGGAAAAACCTCTGGGCCTGCTTCTGAATTTCTCTCTGACTCCACAATCTGTCAGCCCCACAAGTCCCTGCACATTGCATCCAGTCACACTGTCTGGGCTCTGGAAGCCCTGAAAAATAGAAAAACAGCTTGCCCAGTAAACTGCAGCAAGAATTAGTTCCTGCTCTGGAAAAAATCAAGTTGTTTTTTTTTCACTGAGATACTGAAGGAACTCACAACATTGTTTTTATAAGGAAGGTTAAGAGGTCACAGAACCACACAGTCTATCTGCTGTCATGTAAGAGACCATTTATATAACACTGCAGACAGGTTGTAAGTCACAGAGCCAAGCTGGGAGGTGAGCTGACAAGGTCTGCCAAGTGTCTGGAACCTGCCACCCAAATGCTGTAGCTGAGAAAGTTCAAACTTCTACCTGTAAAAGGTTACATTTTTGTAACCTTTTGTTAACTTATCTGTCACAAATATATTGAAGAGGTAGATTGGTACATCAAAATGGAGGTTTTTCCGGTCTCAAGAATAGCAACTGAGAGTATAATAATTAACTTTAGGGAACCCATATTAAATTCTGTGGAGAATTATCAGCAGCACACACTCTGAAGATTCTGGACAGTATGTTGGAACTTCTACTGCAGATAACAACATTCAGCAACTCAGAAAAATAGTGAAAAAAATGTGTCAACATATCATCCATATCAACTACAGATTTTTTTTTTCCTAAGGCTGTGCCTTTTTTATGAAAGGGCTCATTTATAGCACACAAACAATTGCAGACCACCATGTTATCCATAGTTATTAACAGAAGAATCCAAAAAACCATGTAAGCACTTTTGAAATTATTGGAGCTTTGAATTGGAACGACTCATCTAATTCCAGCATCTTTGGTATCTTCAGGCACTGACACATGGATTCTGTCATGAGTCCAGTCTTCATGCACATTTCAGCTGATAATTAGAGCAAACTCCATCTATTTTTTAGAAACTAACTTACTCTTTCTGATGCATTTTAGTAACTTTAACAAGTACACAAATTTAGGAGTTTGCCTTCCTCATCATATTTACAGAATCCTGTTCAGCACACTTTTTTTTTTTTCCCCAGAAATTTCAGGTCATAAATATTTTTTTTTTTAAATATGAGGATATTGTGGAACAGCATACCCTAAATTACCTCAGTGGCTCACCATGGCTTCAAATAAGTTGAATTTAAATTATAAGATCCAAGTATTATAAGCAAAGCCACCATACTTCAGATATCTAAAATTTAAAAAAAAATTGTACAGGAATGACTTCTACATGCTAAATACAAAACACACAACTCAGACTTAAAGTAAAAAAAAATTTATCCAGGAACACTGCTTGGAATTGCTCAAACAAATAGCAAACTAGTTGACAACTGCATTTTGTGTAATTTTCTTGAATAATGCAGAGTGGTTTAAATACTATAACTGTATAACTATTAAACTGGAAACAGAGTAGGCAATTTATCTTCACTACTAAATTTATCTTTAGATGTCAACTAGAAGGACAAGCTTTTGTTTTATCACTCATGAAAAGTACCTTGCTCAGCCTAAGCAGAAAAGGACATAGGTTAGCAGTTTGAAATGGAGAGAAATATTCTTTCTTATGCAGTCATAATTCATGAAAGCCTATAAATTCACAAATGTTTTATCAAAGAACTCTTCCCTGGTTATTTGCTATTTCTCAATTTAGACTTTCTAAATCTGTAGGGTTTGTGTCAAGTTGTCATGTCCATGGTACAGATTTCACTGTTCAAGGAGAAAAATTAATCCAAATATGAAACATATCATGTTGAGAGCATCGCATTACAAATTTAGGGTTTCAGCTTGTTTCAATGTCTACAGCTTTTGCTTTCTGATCAACAAAAAGCATTTCAGATAGTTATTTTCTTTATTAGTAGAACTTATATTTGGTATCTTACACTTTAGTGGAAGAGTCTCTACTAAAATCACATTTGAAATTCAACTGACATGTGGATTCTTTCTCCTTTTAGTTCCTAGGGGTTTCTAAAACAAAACAGCATTAGAGTGAGTATTCATATGATTTAATATTTCTTTTTAAGAGATAGCTCTTGATTCCTATCAAATAGAGGTTCCAAGAGTGCTCAGTTTTAAAATAATATTATAAATATCCCTTTCCAAAATAACCATTGAACTGAAACATACTAGTTTGTCCTAGTGCTGTAGAGTGCTAGAATTCTAGCACTCTTTTGCATAGGACTCAATATGTTTTTACTAAGCATTAACCTTACTGTGTTTCTTTCATTACTACTGTGTGTTTTGAAAGTGGGCTCATTTACTTTTTGGTTATCAGTCATAAACCTTTTTTCTTCTTTTCTCCCCTTTTTTATTCGCATTTGAAGGCTCAAAACAGACTAGAGGTGTTTGAAAAAAATATACTACACTCCCCATCATTTAAAAAAAAAAAAAAAAAAAAAAAGAAA
>WEZZ01007503.1:1007-24060 GCA_013400585.1 Chloropsis cyanopogon | reverse complement strand
ATATACATATATACATATAAAGAACCTGTTTATTGACAAAAACAGTAAATCTCCAGGAACTTTAAAAAGAATATTTAAATTTAGATGGTCATAGAAAAATTATTTGTCAAAAGTATTAGAGACACACACTTACAGAAGTGCTATTAATCCTGATGCTGAGCTTTTGATTTGACAGGAGATTACAGAAATATAACATCCCTCATCCAAGGTGAACAGCCATACCCTCCATAAAACAACCCATTGATGTAGGTTGATGAACAAGCCTGTTTATTTTTTCTGGAACCACATATTGATTATTCTGTAGTATACATTTTAAAATAAAATAATTAAATAATTAGTTAGAGTTCTGTAGAGGTCTTTTAATAGTCCATTTTAATGACAGATGAAGTAACAATAGAACAAATACAGAAAAGGCAACCATTTCCCTACATTTTTTCAATGGAAATATTTTAAAAATCTCTTTAAACAGTGTGATTTATAATTATAGAATAATGCACACAACATAAAGTCTTTTCATGTCTGTACTAGCCTATGTAATAAGTGGCATGGCAAGAACAAAAGTAAAGCCTGTTTCTTTTGATTAAATTAGTTTTCAGATTTCTACTTTTATCAGTACAAAATTAGAAAAAAGCACCCCCTAAATCAGACATTTAATACATGCTTAGTGCTTTTTAGGACAAAAATCACAAAGACGAGTTACAAAGAAGTTGCATAGTTAGGACCCTCACAAAGCATTGCTCACAGCATGAGCTGCCAGGCAGGAGACAGCATTTGAGAGCTCTATCCCAGCATGCTGGGGTTTTTTTTGACAAACACCAACTGAAGTCTACACAAAGGAATAGGAATGGGGAGTTATATCCTTATTTTTCCTTTCCTGTGTCAGCAAAAGCATGTAAGTACCACCTGTATTCGCTACACAACAAACTACTGCACAACCTTCAGTTCTATACAGATGTTATCCAGAGAGTCAAAGCACACATTTGCATAGTTACTCAAAATCCAATTCTGATAACAAATGAAAAATTTGTAAATAAAGGTTGGATTTTTATCAAAGCTGATTAAAATACGCTGTACACGATACCCTACATTTTCAATGGAAATTTGTAGCTACGTCAAGTAGTGCATTTTTTGGCTTCTACTAAGTGGAGACTAACTGGAAAAAATTTTAACCTGCACACACAGTGTATTACAAGGTGAAGGGCTGCAATTCTGAAGAGTTCAGGAAAAACCCAGAGAGCAAAGGTCTCCACTACGGGGGCTTGCCCAATGTCATTACTTTACAGCTCCTGAGGCCTCCACAAACTGAAGCAGAGACCGTGGCCCCAAAAGGTCCTTCATCTTACACAACATTGCTGAGAACAAGAGCCTTGGGTCTGTGGATCACCAGAGTCTTCAGAGCCCTCACTGACCTTATGGGAGGCACCAGACTGGGTGGCGAAAAGGCATGAGAAACACTCTCTTGCAAGTTTCTCAAAAAGGAAAGTCTAAAACAACAATCTTGAGCTTTTTGAATACCAGATCTCATTAGAAGTGGCCACTCCAAGGATAGAATTCTTCCTGAAAAAGGGCCCATCTAATGGCTCTGCATGAATCATGCCTTGCTTAAGCTCTTAACAGGAAGACTAAGTGATCTGGAGGTGACTGTAGTGAATTTCATCTTAATTAAACTGGATTACTCAGAGTAATTCTTGAAAATGAAAGATTTAATTTATGCTTTATGTGTGTCAACTTTATTTCATGTCTTCACGGTGAAGATAACTTTTCTTTCATAAATTCCCAAGCAGGAGCTCCAAGAAATCCCCTTTTGCCTCAAGATCTATAAAGCAGATCACAAAACCAATTTGATGTTATAGTTGTAATCAGCAAGCTGCTCTGAAGAAATCTTTCTTATTAGATATCTACATTCCCATATATCTTTTGTCTAATATTAGGTATATTATAATATGAAAATATTTGAAACATTTGCAACAGTTAATTCAGGAGTAAATAATTAGTAAAATTAATTATGTAAATAAACATTAATGTTAGAAATTAAAGGAAGATTTTTTCATATTTTAATATTGCATTCAGAGTTGACACAGCATGTAAGCAACTTACTTATAGAGCAATGCACACTCTTAGAAATCATACTAATTACATGAGAGGATTTTTTCCCTGAATTTTCTTTATTCAATGCTTTCAGAGGTACCACTGTGGAAGTGCCAAAATAAAAGAACCAAATTAGATTTAATAACTTTGTGTCCATTTCAGATAGGAAGCATGTCAATTAAACTTTTGTTTTTGATTTTTTTTTTTTAAAGGCAAATATTCATTTCAGTATTTAATTTTTATTTAAAAGTGTCACTCTCTTTTTATTTATACTGTTTAGAATTTAAAATATCAAAATAGAAAGTAATGATTTACCTGTGTAAAAAGGCTTGAGAGTATCAAACCTTCAGTCTGATACATATCATTTATTATAACAAATATAACACAGTCTGAAATATAACATTTATTGTACCAAATTCTCTTATCTGAGCATACAAATCTCAGAGAAATTTTTGCTGATACTGGAAGGTGAAGTTAATTTTCCAGTATGTATTTCCCTCACTTTTCCTTCTACCAGAAGGAATGCAAAGCCCCTGTTTTGCATGACTCCAGCAGAAGTGTAGCAGGGACGCTGTGCTGGGTGGTGGCACCTGCGCTGCAGGCCAGCCACAGGCTGCCCAGTGCCTCCTCATCCTCCTGCTGGGCCTGCTCCCCAGCAGCATCTGCTCCTGCCACAGGGGCTCTGGCAGTGCTAGCCCAGCCCCAGTGCTCCTGCCTCTCTCCCTGCCCCTGCAGCCAGGTCTCCTTCCAGAGGGAGTCATGGAACACAGCAGGGCTGCATGCAGCTCATCCTTACAGCAGGGATACAGCAGCAGCAGGAGGAGGGCGGTTTCTCCTCTGGATATCACCTACACTGGACTTTGTTTTGCAGTGCGTATTTTCAGAGGCTTTACGGCTGTGATGGCAGCACTGTACTGACTTGGTTTGTTGAACTGTTGTTAAATGATGGTAATGCTATGCTGATTATTTGTCATTCCATGTAGAAATGGATGTGGGGCATGTAGATGAACTCTCATCTGATAAAACTCTTCAAACACAAACCCAGTGAATTCTGGAAAGTAAGTGGAAGAATATACTATCTGAGAGATGTGTAAAAGGTAGACAGAAGAGTGAAATGTCAGGCAGAATGTCAGAACCTTGTTGTGGACTTTTTAGAAAACTAAAGAGAAATAGGAAAATTCTGGTAGATATTAACCTAAGATCCCAAAATACATTATTCTTAACACATTGTGTTTCAAAGACAAGTTAAATCTTTATGAAAAATGTGTATGTACTATACCTGATCCTGTGTCCACCTCCTACATGCAAACCCACATTATTACAAGCCTATTACCCTTATTAGTCCAGAATTCACGCAGTAGAGATTGTTGAGAATCACATTCTCTCTCCACTGTAAAGGAATGTAGCTCCCTTGAAATGAAAAACTGGCCTGTTTTCCCAAGTTCACCACAACATCACTAATGACTTTGCTGTAGCTAAACAGACATACGTAAGTATAAAACTGAATTTACAGAATACATAAACAAACAACAAAATCCAGATCCATAGACTATAAAAAGAGCTTTTAAAATGATCAAAAAGCATTTGATTTTTTTGTATGATTAATTACAGTGTTCTCAATTAAAAACACAGCCCTCACTTTCATAAGAACTGAATCCGATGCTAAAACTTACACGAAATTTAAGGAATTATAAAGGACAGGATCAGGCTTCATGCTATAGTTTCAAGTTATTTCATATTTACCAGGAGGCAGAAGAAGCAAATCTGGCTGTGAAATCATTAAGATTTGTTTGTTAGGCCTTTTGATTTTTTTGCAAGGCAGCATTAAGAAGCAAGGGAATTCCATCATCACAAGTCTTTTGAAATCAAACTCCAAGTATTCATAAGAAACCAAATTTCAAAATCATTAATAAAGACTTACAAATCATATATTGGGGTTGTATTGCTTGATTCCTTAATACTTTGACTGTGGGGATTAATTTTGAGAGGATGCTTGAACCATAGAGAAATAATACCAAACATGGTTTTATTTCCCTACATATCTAAAAGACACACTTGTGAGATTTGTGTGAGATTTGAAATCAAGTAGGTGCTCTTCAGAATATTCTTAAAATTAAAAAAAATTAACATGCAGTTTTTTATAGGTAATGCTTACAAGAAATTATGTCATGTAAAGTATCATTAGCAAGGGACATGCTGAAGGTTAACTGCAGCGATTTTGAAATTTCATTTTGGCATAATTTGGAAGTCATGCATTTTAACTGGTTTGCAAACAAACTACTTCTTCAAATACAGATTTTTCAGCTTAAAGGAATCACTAAACTCAAAAGACCTCTTACCTGTGTCCTCTAAAGGCATATCGACAATGACTTGGTCACTGTATTTTCCATACAGACCATTAGAGCAAACAGCAACTATCTGAAGAACATAACTTGTATTGGGCAGCAGATTGTTTAGAATAGCCCCCTAAAAGAAAAACCACATTTAATCATTTACTTGCAAATAAGTATCAAGTATTTGAAAATGTTAATTTTTTAATAACACATTTCTTATGAACCTTAAAGCTTCTTTCTTCTAGTATTACAATGCTTTTTATATTTTATTGTCACAAATTAAATTCAGTCAAATTAAAAAAAACAAAACACTTGTGACTTGTTACATGGAGGATACCAAACCAAATAACTATTTAGCACTGAACACAAGTTTATGTAACATAATGTCTGACGAGTCTTTAAAGAGGCTTAGAGGAACAGATCTCATTAGTAAAATACCATGAAGCTGTAATCAGTAACTTAGTATTTATAGCAGTATAACTGAATTGACTCTCATTAGTTGCTTGTGTAGGTCAGTCTTGCACATTCATGAGCAATGAAGTACAGGTAATTATTAATTGACAGTTGGGTTTTATGGGTAGGGAGCTCTGTGATTGACACGCTCATGGCAAGTATAGGCAAATCGAAGTAACAATCTGTACAGTTTTCCCCTGTTCTAGACAAGAGAAGCTTTTTCTTTTGTTTTAAATTGTCTTTGTGGCTTTACAGCCAAAAAATTAGATGTTTTCTCTTCAATCAGCTCCCAGCTACAGTTTAATCCATCACAATAATTAACAGTGAGTTGTTACACCCTCATCCCTTTTAATGAAACTTGAAGAGTTTACAGTTACCAAGTCCTGATACCCATCTGTCAGAAACTCGTGCTTAGTCTGGTCTTCTCCATCCAGCTGTTGATAAAAGACAGCAAATCTCTCAATTGTGGTGTCATATACAACACGAGGTCTTTCCCATGTGACCAGAAGACTAGTATAATTCTTTGGATCAGATTGAACATTTTCAGGTTCTGAGCTGCAAACTGGAAGAAAGAAAAGAGGAAAGAATATGGTATTTATTAAATGGTACAAGTAACTCTACTCAAATCTTGAGATACCTCCTGAGAAAACTAATGAAACTCTTTTTGTGTGCCTCAGTTTTAGCTTCCTACTAAAATACGTGAAATGCCATGCCATTTTAAACAGAAACAGTATTTTGACACTACATTTCCAAAATCAAGTAAAGTTGAGGTCTGAGTCTCCTCTCCCTGCCTCTTACACCATATTTGGTGAAATATTAGTATCCAGTTCCTAAGAAATAAAATATAACTGGTAAAATATCAAGATTCTTATATCTGTCCCAGGAATCAAAAAACACCAACAATTCTATCTTTATGGCTCTATCAAAGTAGCACTAGAAGAGCTGCATACTCCCACACTAGCTATAATAGACTAATCTACAATAGATGTTTTTAATGGTTAAAGGTAAACCTATTACCTGCATTTTCCCTCAAGGCAGTTTGAATCTTTTTATAGTACTTAAAGAAGAGAGAAAAGGCAAATAAGAAGAAGATAAGTATTACATATGCAGAAGTAATTTCATGTTTTTATATTTTAAGGCTTGCTATTATATTTTTATCTTGACTCTTGCACAAGCAATTACACAGTCATTCCCTAATTGAAATAAATGAGGAAACAGTTTTCACATCTCATAATGTGCTTAGAGCAATATATGTGTATCTAGAAAAAGCAAGCAAAAAAACATATTCAGCTACTAAGAAAACAAGCGCAGATTCTTTGGAGTTCTCCGAAAAGAAGCAGACACCAAGATGCCTCAGCGCTTTGGGGGACAATGCCGCGTTTTGAGAGGAGTCCTTCAGCTTTGCATTTTGCCTTCTGAACACAAGGGGGCACTCAAGCCCCGTCAAAATATTCGTCAGAAGCGTTTCTCCCGCTCCCCAGGGAAGGTGGGAAGTTCTGAGCAGCTTCCGTCTGGGATAGTCAATGGAAAACAAGCAGCAAGGCTTTCCTAATTTTTGTGTTTGTGTGCGTCAGCCAACAGCAGAGGCAGCGTTAGTCGGTGCAATTTAGGTGAATTCTGTCGCCAGGTTTTGAATCTACTGTACTAAATAACTGATACATCACTTTATTAATTACACTTAATTATTTTAAGTCTGCCACAGGACAGGCTGCCTCACCACAATCTTTGCCATGGGCTGCAGGGGAATCTCTGCTCTGCTACTGCCTCCTCCCACTGGCTGTGACAGAGCTGTTTCTCACGTTTCCCTCACTCCTCGCTGCTGGGCACCGTTGTTTTCCCAGAGGTGCCGGCACCACGGCTCCCACTGCCCTGAGGTGGGTGGGTTGGAGCCAGCTGGAGCTGTCTGTGTCTGACTCGGGGCAGCCCCGGGCTCTCCTCACAGAGACCCCCCCGTACCCATCACTGCCAGTGCCCGGGCACCTGCACCCCACACACCATGGGCCTGAAGGCGTCCCACAGTCCCACACACGTCTGGGAATCTGAGAATTCACAATGAAGTCATGTGGACTGAGGAACGTGAAAGGGTAAATGCATGAGTCCTGACCCCATGTCTCACAAGAGAATTTAACTGAGACAGCCGCTGAACTTTCCATGCTTGTATTTCTCATGGGAAAACAGGCTGGCTAATACTTTTTATCAATATATATTGTCAGTCTTGAATTTTGAGAACACATTGTTTTTTATACCTTATTTCCAGGGCCTTACCAAAAGGGTGGAGCAGATGCAAAGTCACCCAATGTGCGCAGCAGCCACCACAATGGTTCTCAGGTTTACAGGAATAAACAATGATTTTTTTATTATAAATGGATTTGCATGCCAGCCGAGGTTGGTGGAGATTAAGCATTAAAATTTCAAAACACTTTTTTTAGGTGAATCGTCAAGTATGGCAGTAAGGATTAGCTATTTTAATCTTCTTAAATTGCTACATACGTATTGCATAGGGAAATTACATATATCACTAGGCAGGTTTGGGAACCCATGCCCTTAGTAGGACTGTGCTTGTACAGCAAAATGTTGGGGATGTCACTGTGAGAAAATTCCTGAAATTACTTTATAATGGAATAGAAAGATTTTTCTAGCTTTTCTAAGAAAACTTAGCTCTACTTAAGAAATGTCATGTATTAATTACAGCAATAAATCAAGCATTTAATCCTACTGCCTAATGAGAATCTACACTGAACGCAACAGGAGAAAATTGGGATTCTAGGTTTCACAGCACAAAATAATTTTTCAGTTATCTACCTGAGTAATAAGGAGTCTTGGCATTTCTCATACATCCTCTAAAGGGATTAAAAAGATTAGTTTCTCTGTCCCACACTATGCAATATTAAACACCAATAAGCCTATTGACTCTTAGAGACTTTGGCATTTGTGCTACAGCTCTTACATCTGAACATATAAGTTTAATGATTCCAAGGCTTTTTAAATTTTGTCTTAAAATGGAGGCAAAAATATAAATGCTTCTCTAATGTTCTACATTAAACAAATACTATAGTTGTATTTGTGTGCGTCTATATACATGTGTGATTACATAAATATGTAAAAGTAAATGTATGAATCCACACTTCTAATCTGGAGAACACCTATAGCCTGTGCTTAAGTCATCTGTTTATGTCTAATTAAACACAGCTCAGTGAAATTGAGTTAAAGAATCTACAGGTATTCCCATATAAGTAGCAACATAGTGCTTCCAGTTGAGAAGTTTCCTATATATTCTTTTGTGCTTGTTAGTATTGGAATCATTGACTTCTATATTTAGTGCTAAATCTTGGTTCCCACTATGCAATGTACTATTTTGGTCACATAACCTTCCCAAATCTCCCTGAAGTTTTAGGTAAGACTGAGAACAGAATCTGGCTTCTGGAATTCTCTCATCTATCACTTTCTAAGCAATCTACATGAAATTAATTTGGTGACATCACTTCAGTCTCTGTTGAAAAAGCATCCACACTACATGATAAAGAACCAAATAGATTTGTAAAAAAAATACTCTTGCAGTCTCTGAAAAGGCAGCTTTGTTGAAGTCTGAAACACACTAAAAGGGCAGTGTAAGGAAGCTTGAACTGATGTGATCTTCACTGGATGCTTGGTCAAGACAAGCATTTAATTTTACACTCCATTTAACCTGACATGTTCTATGATTGCTGGGTTTTTTCTCTGAAGTGATAGATTTATGACTAGTAACACAGTGTGCTACTTTCTACACAACTTAAAATAAGTAAGTGCATACTTGGGTGAATCTTTTACTGAAAATTGTCTTTTAACTTGTGAAGAGAGGAATGACTATTCAGTAAGTACCTGCTTCATGAATTTCTTCTTGTCCAGTGTAAGAGGAAAACACTTGCCCAAAGAACTTATATTGCTGTTCTCTGAAGTTGTTCTGCAGGTAGTCCATCAGCATAACATAGCCAGACTGCTGCATTGTAAGCACTTCACAGAATACAGCTAACTAGAAGATGAGAGGAAAAAAGTAAGTTAGAACAAAAATTGACCAGATTATGCTAATAGACAAAGACTCTGGGGAAAACATATTGGATAAAGTCTCACAGTTGAGTTATCCTGCCTGGCACTGAACTTTTCTTCTGTTCTGTCAGTATATCTAATGGTTTACTCCACAAGCATTTTTCAACCCCTTTGCTGTCGGAGCTATGCTCTGCTCAGCATCACCATGTGTCTGGGGGAATATCCAAAAAGTGTTTTGTACTCCCTTTTATCTGAGCTCCAAGTCCAGACAGCCTGGAATATGTCCTTACCCTATTTTAAGACAAGAAATTGCTCAGATTCTAGTACTAAACTATAAAAAAGGTAAAAGATATCACAATTAATATAGATGCTTTCTAATTTAACAGCTGCATGAAAAACTTCTAACTAGATAAAAGAAAAGCTTTGTTGTTGGGCTGGACATGAATACCATGAGCTTCTACCAAATACATGGCAATTTCTCTTTGGTATTATGTATAATTTTTTGGTTTTACTACATTAAACAAATTACCTGGTTTTCAGAAATACTTATGGTATCTTTAAACACAATCCATTCAACTGTTTCAGAGCACGGAGGAGCTGATAGAGACCCATTGTAAGTGTAATATTTGTCTGTTGCATTCGGCAAGAGATTCAGCAAAATAAATGGTTCTAAGGCTGCCTGTTTTCCTGAAAAAATAAAAAAGAAAACAGAATCAGATAGTTAAAATACTACAGAAGCAATTAATAAATATAAATCACACTCTCCAAAAGAACTACCATTATAGGAACATGCTAATTTAGAGGCTTTTCAAAATTTAATCTCCAGAGAGACTAGCATACAAATAAATCATGAAGTCTTCCATTTAGTTTGAAAAAGTGTAGCTCAAATCCAACTTCAGTTACTTGGGAAGGTGTAATAAGTTACTCCAGTAACAAATAGGGTAATTTTAGTATATTGGTTCGCAAGAATTTTCTCACTGTACGTTTACGTGCAAGGTGCCAAACTTTTGTCTCACTCTCGAATTTCAAAGACAAAAAGTTTGTTAAATCTTTGTTCTAGATCTCATGACACGGCTTCAAACTCTCCCCCAAATGTAATCAAGGCGTTGAGTTTTTTGCAGAAAACCACTGCCTGGGAAACTGTCACCATGTTAGACCTGAGGGTTAATATTACTCATGATTGCAGACGTAGAATTTCTGGGGATCAGGATTCTTTTTTAAATGGTGATAATACAGTGAAAAACTGTAACAACTTTAAACAAATCTGCAAATGATAGAAAGACCTCCTCCAGGAGAATAAATTCTGTGAAAATAACATCACATCTTTCAGGTCAGCAGTTTACTGGGTACCTTGTCACTTGGGAGTAAGTATGAGGGATTGCTGGAAGTCCATGCACAGAAAGCTAAGTTGCTGCTGGTATGGCAGCAGGGTCCAGCAACAGCAATTGGCATAAATGGTAACAACTTCAGCAAGGCAGACTTTTCAGTCTGTGACAATTATCTGCTTTACTATCTGCTGCATCCAAAATAATGCTGCTTTTCACATCCTGTAATAGTGTAGCTCCTTATACACCCTTATTTCCATCTAAAGTTACTCATTTCAAGTTCCTCCCTAATTGGTAATTATTTACTTCTGAATATCTAATGAATTTTCAGACTGTGCATTAACTCATGTTTTTACAGGTATGTTCTTCAGCCCTCTACAGATTTTTGTAGATTCCTTACAAACTTGGTGAGAGCAGCAAATTGCATTAACAATTGACTGCATGGGATTGATGCTTTTCTTCTCTGCAGTGACTTCTCTACTGAGTTAAGGCTGAAAAACTAACTTGTCCCCTTTCTCTCATTCATGTATCATGAAGAGGGAACATTTAGCAGTGTCAAGCAAAGCACATCCTTCCATTTCCCCTGTCAAAATGCTAATCAGCCTTCAGACAGAAATTATCATTGCTGTCTGGTATGTGTCTAGTTAACACATTTGTCCTTTAGCAAAAATGAAGTACTTTTTATATAGATGGCTGGGGACATGAAACTTATCATTCATAACCAGAATCCTGCCATACATTTTGCAGCTTTGGATTTTCGAATATGCTTTGATGAGAATCACAGCCTATATTCTCAAAATCAAATACCTACAAAGAATGATGAAAACCAGAAAGTTTGTCTAGAAGGAACAGGAGTGCTTCTCTGCAGAGTTTGAGAACTCAGCAACTGTGATTCAAATAAGCACAATAGAGATATGACGGACAAGGACACCGACAAGGAGAGATTGTGTGCTTTTCTTAAGAAGAAACAACTTGATTTAGTATGACCTGAATTTCCTGAGCTTATCTGCATTTTATTCAGGAAAATTGTATTCTAAGCATTGTTGAAGTGCCATGTAGTGTCTGTATCTTGAATCTTGCTGCTGATAGTTTTACAGCTCCTTCGAAGGCTGTAGGACAGCATCTGCTTTGATGTATTACTAGCTCTCCTTTTTGTTTCACAGCAGATGACACACAAAAGTAATGAATCTTAACTACTTTATATTTCCACCCCCTATGTCTTTCTAACTTATGAAAGGTGCTCCCTTTTAAATTTGTTGAATAGTGTTTGTTTTCCACAGAAAAAAAATCTTGCTTTCAATGTCACACATTTTAAAGGCTTTTAAAACAGCTCTTTACATTCAAGCACCATTACATAAGGAAAACTGAGACAAGGTTTCCTTAAAGTCATGGACATGATGTAAGAATATATATCCCTGTTCAAGACAGTGCTCATTCATATTTATTCCTCTGCAAAGACACCATGAAAGTGAGTTAGAAACATAGCCCAGATCTCTTAGTGCATGCTGAAGTCAGGTCCTGATTAGCAACCACTACCAATACAATATATTTGGACTATTTTGGATTTACACAGGAACTACTGAAAAGAAAAATTCTCTCCTCTGAGTCTACTGAACACTGACAGTCTCACTCTTGTAAGACCTTTCTTGGATAGTTACAACAGTACCTGGCTTCCAACCAAATATAAAAATCCTGACATATATAATTAAGACTTACATAATAAATCAGATTTATCTGGATTTGGCATTTAAACAGTTACAAATTTCTCATTATAGCTATATTTATTCATTTACACGTCTGTTGTTACAAATATTCTTGGGGTAAATTAATCAGAGAAACATAAAATACCTCAAGTTTGAAGAAACGTTTGAGGATCATCAAGTCCAACTCCTTGCTCCTCACAGGACTACCTAAAACTAAACAATATGACTAAGAGCATCATCCAGATGCTTGGTGACATGACCACTTACTCCTCTCTGGGAGCCTGTTCCCAGGCTGTCATGGATCACCATCTCAGTGAAGGGCCTTTCCTAATGCCCCGTCTGAACTTCTGACACAGCTTCATCCCATTTCCTCATGTCCTACCACTGGTCACCATAGACATCTGCAAATGCTTCTCTCTTGCCCCACCTGAAGAAGTTGTTGACTGTGATGAGGTGCCCTTCTCCAAACTGAACAAAGTGACCTCAGACACTCCTTGTCTTCAAGACCTTTCCCAATCTTGGTTGCCCTTCTCTAGTGCATGTGAATAGATTGATGTCCTTCTCACATTGTGGCACCCCAAACTGCCCCCAGCACTCGAGGTGAGGCTGCCCCAGAGCAGAGCAGAGCAGAGCAGGACAATCCCCTCCCTTGCCCGGCTGGCCATGCTGTGCCTGATCCACCCCAGGACAGGGTTGGTCCTCCTGGCTGCCCGGGCACTGCTGGCTCACATTCAACTTCCCATTAAACCAAACCCCAAAACTTTTCCCAAAGGGGTGCTCTTCAGACTCTCACTCCCTGGCTTGTATTTATAACCAGGATTTCCCTTTCCCATGAGCAAAATCTGGCACTTGCTTATGTTAAATTTCATGTGCTTGGTGATTGTCCATTTCTCATCTGTCCAGATGACTTCTGTAATTTCTAACAACACAGACATGACTGAGCAGTAGAGAGTCATGCTCCTCAATGTCTTAAAGGTTTCATAATCACACTGAAGTGGAATTTAGTTAATCAGCAATCAATAAAAAATGGAGGCAAACTTACCAAAACGACTAACACTATCTACTCCATTAATGATTGGATTATAATCTGGATTATCTTCTAGTCCAATCTGTTAAAAAGAAATTGCATATTTTAACAGTACAGGTTTCATAAAAAAAGACTGAAAGTTACACTTTACCACCAAAATTATAGATGATTTAAAGCCATTTGCTTTTCTGCAAGAACAAATTAAAAAGATACGTGCAATTTTTTAACTCGATGATCACACATTGGAACCAGTTAAATTCAGTTTGAACATCTGCTGTGTTTCAAGGCTTATTAAATGACACAAAGATATATTTTGTTTACCTCAAACAAAATTGATAAAGCTCTTAACTTTCCACTTCCTTTAACTGCCTCTTCAAAATCTGTAAACTGATCTGCATCATAGCAGTAGATCTGCATCTGCAATGAAAAGTATATTTATATGTTATATATAAAAAATTTCAAAAATTCAACAATACAATTATTTATATTCCTATTTTGAGGGAAAAAAAATTAAACAAACGTAGGGATATTTTACCTATCTTGTTTGTGTTATCTGAGGATGCACAATGGAATTCATCAATAATTAGCTATGTGAAAACAACCTCTCCTGGAAAACTATTAAGGATACAGGAATTACCCTTTCAAGGAGCATAATGCTTTCCATGGATAATACAGTAAGCTAACTGGACACCTAACCTAGAGTACTTGGTGGAATCAATCTGTACATCAGTGATAAAACATGAATAATATGTCAAGATGTCCCTGCTGCATCTGCCTTGCAGCCAGTGTGGAAAAGCATTGGTAATATAATGGTTTGGTCTTTGTGCATCCCAGGAAGAGCCACTCCTCTCCTCCACCCCACCCCCATGCTGCTGCAACCCCTTCTGCCAGACCAGCCAGGGGGACACTGGCCTGGCTGCCTGTCAGTGTGGCTGCACCAGGACCTGCTCACATGGCTCTTAACACAGCACTGCCAGCTCTTTCCAGCCCAGCAACACGAACCATGCGTTGTACCTGTAAGGCCCAGCAGCTCCCATGGGCTCTCAGCAATGCCCTAACTTTGAAAAGTCCATTTACACTTTAAACAACGAACTGATGTGGAATATGATGGGCCAAATTCATAGGAGCTTAACATTTAGTGGGAGCTTTGTCAGATTAGCAGAACTGACATCTAATACCATCTTAGAAGATGGGGAAAATGCAGTTTAGACATTCTCAACATGCTACTAACACGTTACGCTGCCATTCTGAAATGCATCATTTCTTCTTAATTTGGATTTAAGTGAATTATTATATTTGCTAATAGACTTAAGAGACAACAAACAAAGGAATTTTGTAGAGTAGTAATGTCACAGAATGTCAGATTGTTGAAAACATCAAAATTAATTCTATACTTTACCTCAAGAGGAAATTTTTGTCCTTCTAGACTATGCTCTGATCCATCTGACGACGCGTTGCATTTTCCCCAGTGAAAAGTGATCTTGCTTGCTTTGAATATGGTGTCTAACCCACCTCCACTCACATAATAATCACTTGTCAGGTTAATTTCCACTGAAAAAAATTGAGAAAGGGGGAAAAAAAAGGAGTGTCAATATAAAATCCATCCAAGGCATCTATAACTCTCATATTTCAGTTTTAGGTGCTAGAAGTTAAATATAATATGCTTATTTCTCTGAATTTCATAAGCAATTTGACAGGAAATTGGTTACTTAAACTAAGTAACAAGTGGGGTAATTCACTATTAGCATGGAGAATATGTTTCATTTCATGCTGTAATTCGTAAAATAGCAATTTAATGAAGTGCACTTGGCTTCCTGTTATCTGAAACTAGACACAGAACTACACTAAAAAGCTCAGAAGGCTGGTCTAGCCATCAGCTGGCTAGAAAATAAATTCCTGGAGTACATACCTTCCTGAAAGGGTCTGTGTTTCTAACAAAAAGGAAAATATGCACCTGCCCCCCACTTTTTACCACAATTCTATATACAAATCATGAGGCAACATGACAAAAGAATATTTTAGTCAGCTCCTAGGAGGACTGTCTTGATGTAAGACTCCTTAGCTGTGGAGCTGTCTCCCATGGGAAAAAGCAATGATAGGTCTTCAGCTGGACATAGCTGTACACAGACTGGAGATGGGACAGAGCATTTGTCTTCTGGAGAGAATGAGCAAGGATGGGATAGACTGAAGCCCCACATTTTGTCTTTCCCATCTCCAGCAACTGTGAATTGCTTGACCTCTTGATAAAACAGCACTAATGGATTCATTTTCACTACATTCCTTTCCTCAAAACTTTGAAGACCATTTAAACAAGCTTAGCAGCTCCCCATATAATATCTGTATTGCTGTAGATGAGAAAGAGCTCAGTTCACTTTTAAGGACTTTTAAGAAAATTTTCTCAGGGGCATTTTGAAAAGACAAAGCAATATTTATCTCAGCTAGTAGGGCAGGAGGGGAAGTAAGTGATTTGTGTAGTGGTATGTAGGAAGTGCATGACAGAAAGAACAGAAATTAGGAACAATGCTAAACTAAACAGAACTGAACTAAACTAAACCAAACTAAACTAAACCAAAAGGCTGCTCTAGGGGGTCCCACTGGAACTGGTAGAAGGTCAAAGAGAGTTGTCAAGAGATACCTTCCTCCACACCCATGCCCAAAACAAGGAACAGTACTTCTAACAAGCAGCTTTTAGTTACTGTGTTCCTAGATTTATAAGTGGTTATAAAAAGATTTGTCTGAAAATTTAGATGACACTGTAAGCTTTTTTCATGGCTGGGAAAAATAGGCACTTGTTTGTATAAATCACTTCTTTCTAAGATCGGTAAAACAAATCAGAACACAAAAGCACCTATTTTCTCCTTTGACTGTTAGGAGGCATCTGTGTGAGTAATTTAGATGAAAGTGTCTATATTATATGTGTCTATGTGTAGGTGAAATAAATCCCAACCTGAGGTTTTTGTAGCTTCAACTCATCCATGAAGTGCTTTCAGATGAGTAGATAATTTATTTGTACTTTCAAAAAATCATTTTGCCTACCCATTACAGACTCTAGATATATAGTTATAATTACCATAATTTCACAGCAAATGCCAACTTACTGTTTAGATTTAATGACATGCCCATGATGGGATGATAGTCACGATGTGATTGCTTTGGCTCTATCTGTCCACGCACATAATTTTTGTTTGTGTGATTTCTGTTTCATTTAGCTACTGTCATCACTGTTGTTTTGTTTATTTATTTAATAGATAAATTCAGAATGCATCAGCCAAGTGAAATGAAAATGATTTGTTAAAAGTCCTTGGTTAGTTGTTTGTCCCATATCACTTTTCAGACCCCTTAATTCCAAATATGAAATCTGACTTTTTTACCTGTTTTGCCAGTGTTGCGAATGAAAGTATCTTCCAAAGTTTCCTTTTCCCATCCATGGAATTTAAGTTTCTTCAGATTTACATTAACTTGGGTAAGGTCTTCATCTATATTAATAGGTGATTGTTTGGCACCATTGCAGGCAGAATATTTCTTGCCCCAGTTCTTTTGGTTCAAAGTTCCTAGAAATCAAAACATGTGGGGTAAATACATTTAAATGCAAACTGGCATCCATACATTTTTTATTGTGGTAACATTAAAACACAGTTTGCAATCTGAGATCAGAGTACCTGCCCTTCTTTTAGACTTTGTCTGTAGCAATATTTAGCACACCTACAACTGATTCCTACCTTCAGCAGTTAAGTCACACTCTGAGCACTCTAGATATCAACACATACGTTCTTATGAATCTCTAAGGAAAGCATAAAACACCAACAAAACCCTCACGAACAATGTACAAAAAAAAAAAAAACTTTCAGATGAATGGAATGCAAAAAGCTGTGGGAATTGCTGGAAAACTATCCTATCCAAATAACTTTTAATCATACCAATGTTAATGTTCCTTTGCCCAATGAAGTAATCTATCCAGTAAGGTTTTTAAATATAAAGAAGCAGTAAGATGTTTTAAGAATTTCTTACACAGAGGGGAAAAGGTAAAATGATTTTACCCTGGAAAAGGAAAAAAGGTGAGTGATGCTCTGTCTGAGAGCCTGGCTGTACGGCCCAGCTGTGCCTGTGGAGGGCTGTGCACTCCCACTCCTGCCATCGGTCTCCCTCTGCAGAGAGGAGCTCCTGTGCTGCAGCAAGGGCCTTCTCCAGGGCACAGGGGCTGTGTGGCATTTCATTGGGGCCAGTCCAGACACAACACAGGGACACAGACAGCATGTCCTTCACCGAAGACTTGATTACTTTCAAGAAATGCACAAGTACTCCACAAATCAATATAATGCCGTAGCATCAGGTCTGACAATCTTTTGTTTATATAACATACTAACAGAAATGGAACAATAGTTTGTGTATACTAATGTGATTGAAACATATAGATATTTTTTCCTGACAGGCAATTCTGGCAATACTTCAAATTGATAATTAAAACCAAGAGTTAATGATACAGATTTAAGAAAATGGAATTACTTCAGTTAACTTCACACTTACTAGCAGTTAAGAACTAATATTAGTGTATGCAGTGCATATATTTGAATTCTACTAGATATGTTGAAATAAACTAATGCCCATTTACAGGCCAGTGTGTCACTTCCAAGTCTGTCAGTGAAGATTTGCTACCTTGTACTCCAGGCAAGGACAGCTCTCCTACTGCACTCAGAAAACTCAGAGGGAAGAAGATAGGCAGCCAGTCCTGTAACCATGACAATAGGCAGTAATACAAGATGCTCACCTGGATAGCCAGCTAGAAAGAAACCTGAACTAAATTATTGAACAAGTACAAGTCAAGTGAGTTACCAGTATCACCCTGCTGCATCAGAATTACTGCAGATGGCATGCAAACACATTTACTGCCTGCCAACAGCAACAGGAGAAACTGGCAGGCACAACAGTCAAACAACCTAAAGGGAGATCAAGCCACAGTCTTATGAATGTCAGCATCCTACAGGTGGGGACTTGAGCCCTGTACCAGGCAAGTACTGGTCCCACTGGAAATGGCACACTCGGTTAGCTTTCAGCTCCTCCTCAAGTCAGACTTGTCCCTTAGCTGTCAGTTATAATTTATCACCTGGAAAAACAATGCAATATCCTGATTTGTAATGCACTTTCACAAGAAAAGTGTGGCTAATATTTAACCTCTTTCAAAAGCGTCCCTTAAGAAATTCTCAGCTCAAGTCAACCAATACTTGGATATTAATCTGCTCAGGTCTTCTATAGTGAATTTTCTAACAAATACTGGAGGCTTTTAACATCAAGAAAGAATTTGTTAAAAAAATATAAAGTAGAATAGTTAACTTTTAAACAGAAAAGCCTCCAAACAGGGTCAGAAAGGACACAAATAACAACTCTCAGCCTGCCCTGTGCATCATTGCAAACAGGCTCCTGTTTCCAGGTCTGATTTCAGACAGCTCAGTGATTTTCCAAGCTGCAGGAAACTCTTTAAAGCTCTCTTTGGCACGTTTCTGCCAGTTTGGGTTGAGACAGCTGCCCACAGCAATCCCTTGGAGTTAAGCTGCACTCCTTACTCCATGCTCTATTTCTTTTGCTCCTTTTGCCAAAGCCAAACGCTTCTGCAGACTACTGCAGTTGCCCCAAGCCAGCAAAAATCTCCATTCTCTTTCTCAAACTCTTTTCTCAAACCCAATCCCATAGCTCACCTGCAGTCTCTCCTTCAGAACACCATCTTTTTGTGTCCAACATGCATTTCTGTTATTCTGCTCTTCCCATCACTGACATTAGAACTGACTAAAAACACTATTCTTTTCTTTTTCCCCACTACGGTGCTTTTAGAAAATTTCTTCCATGCTTCTTTTGATGAAAGACATCATTGCATTTTTCATCTTGTCTTTAAATTCTCTACTGTCTACAATTATGTTCAGTAAAAACAAGTAAATTAAAACCAGAGAAACTATAATCTCCTTCCAACTTCCATAGCTTTGTATTTTGTGGTTTTGTATGTAGAACTTAAGTTCTTCACCTTGGTAGTCATTACTTGTGGCTCAGTGTGTAATAAAGTCCTAACATGCATCTCATGATAAAATTTGCAATCTTTGCTCATCCCAGAAGGCAGTGTGTAACTGCAGCATTGATAAAACACTATGGAATAAAATGTACAGGAAATCAATCGCAGGGTCTTATCGGGGGCAGGAACAAGGGAAATCCCCTAAGGAATGGAGTCTGAGAAGGAATGGAGAACTGGAGTCTGGTCATGATGACCCAAATTACATTTGAGCAGCAAAATACATGTTTACGCATGAATTCTGCAAATTCTGGAGCAGATATTGGGAGTATATGTTAGCAAATAGTGCTGAATAATATGAGTAACTTTACAGAGGGAAACAGTTGAGGTTGAGGACCAGATGTCCATACCAGATGTTTTTCAGAATGTTTTTACCTCAGTCTAACTCTGTCTGGTCCCATGGGCTGAATGCCCCCATTGGCTGCTGAAGGGTGTAAGGTATTCTCCTGCAATTCGTGTTTGGTACCAGTTAAGATGAACCCATGACACACATTGTGAGACAACTCTATCTTGCAAACCAAAGCTGAGTGAGTGGGGTGCAGACAGGAGATTTGCTTCAGAAGTCCACTTCTTATCTGAACTGAAATGTTAACATAAATTCATCTGGTGTAGGCAGCAGGTGGTGGAACTGCTGCAGTTTATATAACTTGCTGAAAACCAAAGTAAAAGTGAAAGAACTGAATGTTTTTAAACAAGAGCAGATTGTTTTACTATAGGTGTTATGATGGAAATCATAAATCAAAGCTGTGCTAGCCATTTTGAAAAATATTGTTGAAACTGAGCTTTGAAAATGAGTTCTCCCAAACTGTGATTTGGAAATCTGAGGAGAACAAAAATATGCACAATATATCTTCAAGAGTGCACAGAATGGTTGTCAAAGGTGTCAGATCTGAAAAAGTAACTGACAATTCACAAAGAATGGAAATAAAACTGAAGAAAGTAGATTAAATGGAGGCCTGCATATACCATAACTTTTACCACTCTTGTCCAGGGCAGAATGTCTGAAGAAAATTTTCCTAGCCTTACATTCTAGGAAATATTCATATATAACTCTGCTCCTCAATCTTAGTCCCTATGATTCCACTCCTACAACGAGCACCCGGTTCTCCTCTTGGCTTCCACTTCAGTTCTCACTGAAAGAAAGAAATAGAGGTGCTGGAGTGTGTCCAGAGAAGGGCAACAGAGCAGGTGAAGGGTCTGGAGTCCAAATCTTGTGAGAAGCAGCTGAGGGAGCTGGGGCTATTTAGCGTAGAGAAAAGGAGGCTCAGAGAAGACCTTTAATGAAATGGATGTGAATCCTAGGGTTTATTTTATAGATGAAAGACAGCAGAACAGAATGATGGGTTCTTTACTTCTACTTAAATTCTTCTTCTCCATTTTTCATCAGCATTTGCTATCATGATGTTAAAATTACTTCTATAAATATAGATTGGACACACATAGGAGATTAAAGATAACCCCCCTGTGTGGACTGTTAATAATGGATTTACCTTATCAAAAATGTTACTGACTTATCACTTTGAAGTGTTAAGTCAATTATTTAGCAAACATGTTATATCTAAGATATGAAAAACCAGAAATAAGGCCACAAAAAATATGCATACTTACACTGGGACAAAGTTTAAATTTAGATGCCAAATCAATATTGCTCTGAACTCTAAAATATAGAATCATTATACCAAAAGTTGTGCAATGCACTCTCTAATCTTCCAAGGCAGAAGAATGATTTTAGTTCTCAATCTGGATGACTACACTACTGACCCAAAGAGAGAAATTCTGCCAATATGGGTCTTGGGAATCTTCCACAGCTCACATTCCAAAGGCTATAACATAATACTTTGCATTCTAGGGAAACATTATGGTTATCAAAAAATGGATGACTTAAGTTTCACATATTACTGAGTAGAAGGCAATGCTTCTGTGTTATCTTGATCTTTACTTTAACAGCTTTAGGGTTTTGGTTTTTTCCCCTCCAAAAGCCCCAACTACTCCCACAACCTGATCACGATCAGTCTCATAAGTTTATAAAAATTCTTCAGATTGGAAAATCATGAATTTAATGGATGAAATTACTTGCCCAGAGAGATGTAACTACAAAGAAGGAGTTTTGGCTTCCAGGTTTGGGCTTAGCCATTAATTATGCCTGATGCAGTTGCTTGGAGGTTTTCCAACGCCAGATTTCTTGCCAACATCTCAGTCAAGTTTTCAAAAATAAAATTGTACTGGTTTGGTTAAAGAGAGTCAGCCCACAGAGTAGATCCATTTTAAGATTTAATAGCACTTAAACCCTCAAAGTTCAACACTGATAGAGTAATATGTTTTAAATGAGCAGAATTCAAAATATATTAATCCCATGGATATTTCTGTCACTCAAACAGTGAAAAAGAAATTAACTCAACACATTTTCTTACTGTGGGGTGTAATATCTCAAAGCGAACAGAATCAACAGAAAATTCTAGTTCCTTTGCAACCAGATGCATTCATGCAAGCCAAATCACCTAATCTCTTATTCCATTTAGCACCTTATTCATCATTTTTGTATCTAAATACCAGTTTACCTAGACTGTATCTTGTGCATTGTGTCTATGTGCACATAAACATGGATTATCTCTAAGAGTACCCTGAAAGATGGCACAGCACTAACTTGTAGTCAGCTGAACCCTATCATGTTAATCTTTCCTGCTCCTCATTTAAAATGTCTGAGACCACTTACCTCTTATTAAAATTGGTCACAGAAGATGTGTCAGGAAAATACTGATGAAACATTTTGCTATCTTCAGACTATGGCTCCTTCTTCCATTTTTTTTTTGCTTATTTTTTGAATATAAACTATAGGGTTTCTGCATATCTACAGTCACGGAGACATTGCTCAATAAAGTAGTCAAAAACCAACCAAGTAAGAAAAAATGTTTTGGTTTTTTTCACTTTATCCCCAGACAGAATAAACTACAGTTGTTGAGATGGAGTGGAAAACTAATCAGTCCTATTAATACAGTGGCTATCTGTTATTTTTACTTCCCGGGACTCAGTCTGATGATTCATAGTCAGACTAAGTGAATTACTGAGCAAAATGCATAGGAAGATGAATGCCAGTGGACATCTTTCTTTCATAATAGCAACTGTTTGCTGTTCCTCTTCTTTCATTGCCTGAAAGATCTGGCCATTGCAGGCTAGTTAAAAAATATACAATCAAATACTTCTGTGCTAGAGAAATACAGATTATCACAGATGCTCCATCTGCAGGGCACTCAATGGGACAGCTGTTCAGACTAGGAGAAGGATTATGGGAGAAATTCAGTCAACCTTTTAAGGTACCTCTTTTTATTATTCTCATCTCATTGCTGCTGAATCTGCATATAACTGCAGCTAGAGAATAATGTAGTTATATATAATGAAACTTGCCACATAATTTTTTATAATTACTGTAGTGTTATGATCTAAGCAATATTTTTCAACTAAGTATTAATGAAAGAAGTTTGGTACAGTACCAAATGAGAAAATGTCCAGTAAAAAGTAACACATTCTTCTTCTAGGTTTATTTAATTCTTGAAGCCCTAATTGGGCTTCGTAACTTCTAACCTTGTTCCAAGGAACTCAGATTGTAGCAGTTATTTCCTTTACCTTCAGTAATACTTTAAAGCATGAAACTGAATACAATACTGTTGAGTGACAAGGATCATTTCAAGATCACAAATAACTAGAGTTGAAAACTGGAATACATGGAACTGACTCACTTTTAGACTAAGAAATAAGCACCAAGAAACATGGACTATGGCTTATTTTCATATAACACACACACATTTTAATCGGCTATCAACCTGTCATGACAACATTTGGTCTCCCACACAAGAGTGTTTGGTCTTCCACAAGAAGAGGACTCCCTACCTGTTTTTCAGCTGTTTCACATGCTGCTAGCAGGGAAGGAAGAATAAAATGGGACAATCACAGGTTTTGTCCCCTCACACACCCCTGATTTGAAACATAAAAGCAACATTTTTTAAAACATGATGCGACTCCATGAGCAGTTCATCTGTACTTCCTAGAAGTAG